>JANAVB010041818.1:8390275-8628973 GCA_029216955.1 Iris pallida | reverse complement strand
TACGACAAGCTAGCCAAAATGGAGAGGTTTGCCTAGTTCGTGAGAGACCACCGTTCGTACTATGGCTAAACTAGTGCAGATCTTCCAGCTCCAAGCCAAGCTGGCATCTTTATAGACTGAGCTCCAAGCCACCCGTCGAGAGAGAGAGCGGGTCTACGAGGAACCAATGAGGTCACACGAGCCTCTGCCGCTCTGGAGGGTGCACTAAAGAAGGTGAGAACTGGCAGGCTCATGCACATCTGGAGGATGCTGAAAAGCTGACACAGGAAGCTAAACGCCGTGCCAAACAGAAATCGAGCACTCATAGATAGCTGAGGCCTACTCCCAAACTATGTGTTGCTGATGATAGTGATTTTTTTCCTTTCTTTCTTTTTTACTGAGATGTCCCCAAAAACGCAGTTGCTGTTTACTTAAATAAAAAAATGTATTATCTTTTATCTTTTGCTTATGTCTGAAGTGCTTGTAGTAGGGGGCCTAATACAGTATTTGTGGTTGGTAGAGGACATCCTACTGGGGACTTTTTGTGAACCTATTACCCTTTTGTGTGCCTATGACCGAGTAATAGATTTGAATAATTTTTGGTGGATCTATTACCCTTTTGTGCACTAGTGATGCGAGTAATAGATTTTGAGACAAACCTAACATAGCTAATATGGACGTGACAGGTTCTGTGGTCTTAACACCATGACTTTATTCCAGATTGGATACATTTGTTAGATGAGAAACTATCTATATCAGAGGTAATATGGATGTGACATACTATCTTGAATAATTTTTGGTAGACCTATTACTCTTCTGCGCACTGGTCGTACGTAATAGATTTTGAGATAAAATTCAACAGAGGTAATATGGACGTGATAGTTCTGTGGTTTAACACCATGACTTTATCCCAGATTGGGTACAGGTGTTAATCTAAGAGACTATCGTATCAGAGGTAATAGGACGTGATATACATAATCAGGACCAGGAAGTTTACTCAGAGATGGCAATAAGCCTGGTAAACTCCAGCTGGGTGAAGCATTAGGGTAGAAGTTCATAGGTATTAGTATACATGACTTGTCACCCCGGAATGCAATAAATCCACTCGGAGCTATAGAGTATAATTCAAGGTACTTGGTGTATAAACTCGACGGTCTAGGAGATTGGTGGTTTGAGGAAGTACCAGCATATCCTTAGACAGTATTCTTTAAGAACTTGCCGTTTATGGGCATCATGAGCAAGCCTCCATTCTGTTTCGTGAGCCGGTATGCACCATTGGAGAATACGGTCTCAATGATGAAGGACCCTCCCATTTAGGCTGGAATTTATATACGTTTGGAGTCATGACCATCGATCTGCGAACGACCGACGAGATCGCCTACTTGGAACGTCCTCTGGTTGACTTTTTTATTGAAGGCTCGAGAGATGTATGCTTGATAGAGCTTGATGCTTGTTTGAGCATGTAAACTTTTATCGTCTAAGGCTTCCAGTTCTGTATCGTCGGCGGTAGTTTTCGTCCGACGTCAACTGGTAAGGGCCACACGAGCGAGGAGATCTGGATCTCCCATGGAGAACTGCCTCTCCTCGTACACCAGAAAGAACAGTATATTTTCTGTAGTCGTCCGAATATATTGTGGTACACCCATAAGCATTCGCCCAGCTTTTTATTCCAGTCGTGCTTTGTGTGAAGACACGAACTTTTTGAGAAGCTTGAATATGGTCTTGTTAAAAGCTTCTGCCATACCGTTAGCCGATGGGTTTATGCCATTGAAGCCACATTCTGGATCCGATTCTTATCACAGAATCGATAGAAAGTATGGCTTGCGAACTGCGGACCATTATCATGAATCTCCGGGGCAGTCCAAAATGGTAAATGATATGATATTTTATGAAACTAATCACGTTTGTGTCTTTACCTCTGCCAGCGGAACAGCTTCTGCCCACTTAGAGAAGTAATCGTGATTGCAAGTATAAACCTGTGTCCCTTAGATGGCGGTGGGGTGATTGGTCCAATGATGTCCATTCCCTACGCTTTAAATGGCCAAGAGGCCACTATTGGGTGCAAGAGTTCGGATGGCTGATGTATTAAGTCTGCATGGATCTGACAAGCTCTACAATTTTTTGCATAATCGACCGCATCTGCTACTCCATCGTAGGCCAGTAACAGCCCATCCGACGGAGACGATCCTGCAACTTCGGGCCAGGTTGGTGAGCCCCGCAAACACCATCGTGAGTCTCGTGTAGGGCTTCTTTGGCTTCTACATTTGATAGGCAGTGTAGCAGTAGTCCATCATAGGATCATCGATATAGTATTTTTGTTTCTGTATCATAGAAGAATATAGAGAACGCCTTCTGATTGAAGTTGCTTCTTGCACATTCTCAGAAGATCTCGTAGACTGCAAAGTCGATGAACGGGAGTCTCCAGTCTTGTACGTCATGGTTATTTGGGTGGAGTAACTCGTATCTAGTTGAACATTGTTTTTGGGGACAAACAGTTCATGGCCTATCACGTCGATAGATGATGAGTGGTTGGAACCACCGAGGAGGAAGCGAGGCCTGCTAGGGCGTCGGCTTCAATATTTTGGGGCATAGGTACATGTTCTATAAATAACCCCTCTAAGGTTGTAATGATGGTAATTGTTGTCTGATGATAAGGAATCAGGTCCTCATTGCGAACCTCGTACGAGCCTCGGATTTGATTAACAATCAACTGCGAGTCACCATACGCTTCTAGGTATTCAACCCTACTTCCTTTGCGAATCGAAGCCCGATGACCAGAGCATTATATTCAGCTACATTCTTTGAACAGGTTTCAGTGAGAGAATATACCCGATTGACTACCAATTCAGAGGAAGAAATTAATACTATCCCGACTCCAGCAACGATATTACCTTGGGCCTAGATGGACTGCTAAGAAGTCGACCAAGGCTTGACCTTGACAACCTTCTATGGAACAAAAACCATGTCATAGGGGACAACTGTAATGCCTGTTGTTCGTATTAGTATTTGAATACGTATACATATTTTATCTTGTATTTGCATATCTCCTTGGTTTGGCTTGGCTTGTTTACTCTCGGTTGGGTTGCTTGGTTCGGCCGGCCCAATGCTTGGTTCATCATGGGCCAAGGGTGGAACACCTTAGCCTATGCTTCTCCTTCATTTCCACCATAACCCCCCTACCTACCACCTTTGATTTATTGCCATTTCTTCTTTCTCTCTCCATAATTCTCATTTATTCTCCTTCCCCCACCATTACTCTTCTCCACCAACCAAGAACACCATAGGCAAGTGCAACTTGCTTCCATAAGAGAACTCCTTTTGATGGTTTCATTAGCTTCTCCTCATGATTCTAAACCACATTAGAACTTGTCATTTTCCATTTTGAGGCTTTAATTCTTGTAGATCTAGAGTTTTGCTATTTTCGGATTTTTGGTGTTTTGATCTATCAAACTGCTTGTTTTCAAGTTTTGATGGTTCCATATTTTAGGAATTTCATTAACCCAATTTTGACCTTTGGAAAGTTGGATTCGGACTTGTTTTGACCAAGATTTGGACAATTGAAGCTTAGATTCAACTTTAGAGTTCTTGGTTCTTGCCATTTGGAGAAGACAGTGTACAGTGAGCTAGCTTTTTAGCTTACGCCACTGAGTCGTACGCTGCTATTAGCGAGCGTACGCTAGCCTTCGTATGCTGCTCTTTAGCGAGCATACGCTAGCCTTCGTACGCTGCTGTTTAGCGAGCGTACGCTAGCCTTCGTACGCTGCTCTTTAGCGAGCGTACGCTAGCCTTCGTACGCTGCTGTTTAGCGAGCGTACGCTAGCCTTCGTACGCTGCTGTTTAGCGAGCGTACGCTAGCTTTCGTACGCTGCTCTTTAGTGAGCGTACGCTCACCTTAATACGCTGCCTGTTGGTAGTGTGTCTTGAGCGTACGCTAGCTTTCATACGCTAGCTTGAGCGTACGGTGCCTTGGTACGATAGCTTAAGCGAGCAAGGCGTACGCTGGCCCCTTTCGTACGCTAGCTCGAGCGTACGCAGTCTTGAGCGTACGCTAGCTTGAGCGTATGCTGACCTGTAGCTTGAACGTGCCCTTGTGTATGCTGACCCTTGCGTACGCTTCCCATTGGATGTATATGGATCCTTTGGTACGCAGACATGAGCGTACGCTAGCCTGAGCATAGCCTGGCTTGAGCGTAGCCTGATCACCCTTGATCTTCTATAGCCCTGTATATTGATATTTTATTAGATATTTAACGTCCATTTTATATCCTTACGCCTTTTGTCCTGAACTTGATAATCACGAATTTACTTGATAGTTTGGAATTGATAATTGAGCATAACGTGATAGTGACCCGTAGTGGTGCACTCCTGACATAATGACCTGACATGACCTGATAGTGGTCCGTCGTGGCGCACTCCTGACTAGTATACTTGACATGATGACCTGACATGTTATATCTTGATAAGCTGTTGCGACGGCTACCTGACATGACATGACCTGTATAATTAATCCTGGACACCGTGGGTGATTGTGCTTGTATAAATAAACCAGTCCTGTCTTGCATCATGTCTAGGATGGGACTCCTGAGTACCACGGTCAGGAGTACCTATTGAATTGAACTAAGGACTAATAACTAGATTGATACATTAGTCATGAAGAGATTTCCTAGCTACAGGCAATCCCGTTACCTGGGCACGCCTTGGGATCTGTAGCCTGCCGTCGAGTAGGGCACATTTCCAGTACACTGTTATGTGTTGCACCCTTCAAGCTACCTAAGGGTACATTCGTTTCCTGGACGATGTACCCACCTGAATTAACTCTAATCTTTTAACCCGGGGAACCTGGATAGTCTGCAGGGCTTGTGGCTGTGGAATAATCTCACTGCATCTTGTTAGTAATTAGGCTTGTGACAACCCTAGTTAGTTAAAGTATCAAGCCGTAGTTCTTGCTGGCCGTGAAGTGATTGGATGGAGTCTAACCAGTCTAGTCTTGCCCTGATCCTGTTCCAGATTGCTGCACGACTTAAATGCCTGTATTTATTTTTACCGATAGATGGTGAGAAACCAAGCTCCTTTCAGACGAAGGGTTACAACCCCGGTCCTTGTTTGGTTTACGGGTTGTAACCTGGCTATCTGAATAGTTCCATGGTTATCTCGTCGTATATCATCCTGGTGTATTTTCTTTAATTCCAGTTCTTACTTTTATTTATATCTTGTGCTGATTGCTGGTTTTAGTTCTTAAGTGAAGCTTCCTTTGTGGCACTTGCTCTTTCTGGGGTCTGACCCAGCTGGTTTTGTATGGCCAGATTTTGGAGCAGCTCCAGAGGATCTACCGACCTTCCAGCCAGATGGTGGCCACTAGACGGAACCCTGGCAACGAGTGGGTTATTTTTGGCTCTCCCGCTCTATTGTAAAAATAAAAATATTCTTTTGAGGCGTTTAGCCGACGAGCACCTGTTTAGCTTGATTGTACTTTATTTACTGTCTGCTACGGGCTGTAACATGATTAACAGATCCTAGGGTTGATCATGTATGACTAAACTCTTGCTAGTCCTAACATTTTGTAACGACTAGCTTCATGATCAGCTGAATATGTAATATTTGGGACGCCTTATCATTGTATATTAATGATCATACATCTTGTAACATTTACTTACTTGCTTGTGATTGAGACACTAGGCTTGTTCATGACCATAGGAGACTGTTGGCTTGTAGTAAACCCTCATGTATCTAGACAGCCGTGATCGTATAGCGAGATGGAATCTATTTCATATACGTAGCTGGCTATGTCTGCCCCCGCTCTCCAGTATTCTGGTTCTGGGCGTGACATGGTTTAAGTGGTGGCCCATGCAGGTCTTGTAAATCAAGATATGTGAGGGTTTACCGAATAGATGTCTCAATCAGTATTCGTCCTTGATCTCCGCTCGTATCTTCTGAATCCCTGGATTCTTGTCCTGATCATATGCTTGTATCGTTGATCTGTCCTGGTCCTTCCTTATTGTTCCCTATGTCGTCTTCTTCAGCGGCATTGTTCGTGGTCCTACGACCAGCAAGGCGGAGCACCTCCCGCGGACCAGCAGCAACCTGGAGATCAAGCCCAGCATTCCGGAGTAGCCTCCAGAGTCGTGCCTTCTGGCGGAGAGCCACCAGTCCAGCCAGTTCAACCTGCAGAACATGATGACGGCACTTTGGTAGGACTCGTCAGGACCCTGATAGCTTCCCAAGACCGGCGTGGAGATGCCTTGCACCAGACAGTGACGGATGCTTTGACCCGGGGAGGTCATCAGGGTAACAGCGCGGCCAACAGCTTCAAGCGCTTGAACCCTCCATTCTTTGACGGTAGTGAAGATGCTATCGCGGCAGATGCATGGCTTCAGGACACAGAGGTGGTTCTAGAAGCAGCCAAGACTCCAGAGAACGAGAAGGTAGCCGTGGTGCGCCTGCAGTTGTTAGATCTTGCCCGCAGCTGGTGGGCAGCGCAGGCCGTTGGGTTAGCAGCACCCATTCCTTGGGCAGTATTCAGAGAGAGATTCCAGACCAAGTATTTCGATGCCGTGGCTCGGTATGATCTGCAGACCAGGTTCACCAATCTGAAGCAAGGAGGCAGGACGGTCGATGGATATGCGGCCGAGTTTTCGAGACTCAGTCGGTTTGCTCCCACCTTGGTGGCAACCGAGTATGATAGAGCCCAGCAATTCCAGCAGGGACTGCACCTGGAGATCTTGTTAGCAGTTGAGCAGTTTGAGCATCAGACTTTTGATGCAGTCTTGAGAGCAGCCCGGAGGCATGAGTATACCTCCAGAGGATCGTGGACAGGACCGGAGGTCGGAAGAGATCTCACGGCCAGATGAATCAGTCTTCAGCCCCTGCCCCGGCAGCCAGGGCTTTGACTATTGGAGCTCCGAGGCGAGCAGCCTCAGTGACGTCGGTTCAGCATTCAACCCCGACGTACCCTCAGCAGCGCAGCAGCAGAAGAAGCAGAAGCAATCTTCCGCAGTGGGTTGTTCTCATTGTGGGAAGCCAGGCCATGTGGTGGCAGAGTGCCGTAGGGCGCAGGGATTGTGTCTGGCTTATGGAGCACCAGACCATAGGGTTGGATCCTGCTCGAACAGGGGTGGTTCATCCTCATCCAACCTTTCTAGCTCTTCGGTGAGAGGACCAGCTCCGGTCCTTCAGCAGCAGTATCCATTGCCGAGGCCCTTACCGCCTCAGACCCAAGTGTTCCAGCAGCAGAACCCCCAGCAGTATGCACAAGTCCAAGCCCAGAGTCAGAGCAGACAGCGAGGATTTCAGCAGAGGGGACCAGCACCCGAGGGCACGGTCAGGCTATGGTGATGACCGTGGAGGAAGGATTGGCACCAGGAGAGGTAGTGGCAGGTACTATTCTCGTCAACTCCCTTCCAGCTTCAGCTTTATTTGATTCTGGTGCATCGCATTCATTTATGTCTGCACGATTCGCGACACGGGTAGGATTGGAGCCCGAGTCATTATCAGTAAGGCTTAATATACTTACTGGTAACGGACTTGTGGGAGTAGATAGAGTGTTTTCCTCATGTCGGATCGTAGTTAGCGGTAGAGAATTCCCCGCTAGATTGATAGAATTCCCGATGGCCGATTATGATGTGGTCCTAGGGATGGATTGGTTGAGGAACCAGTATGCTAGGATAGACTGCCATATTGGTAGGGTTGTTTTTAGCATTTCAGGAGAGCCGGAGTTTTCTTTCTCTCGAGGCGAGGTTGAGCCTTCTCCTCCGATATTGCGGATGGCAGTAGCAGCAGTTCAGTTGCCCAGGATAGTCGAGGAGTATCCAGATGTTTTCCCAGAAGAACTTCCAGGTATGCCTCCGGAGCGGGAGATCGAGTTCACTATAGACTTGATTCCCGGGATAGCCCCAGTGTCAGAGAGAGTCTACAGGATGGCGCCATCAGAGTTGGAGATATTGTACAAGATGATTGAAGAGCTCAGAACCAAGGAATTCATTCGTGCTAGTGGATCGCCTTGGGGAGCCCCGATGCTTCTTGTGAAAAAGAAGGATGGTACGTCCAGGTTATGTGTTGATTATCGTACCTTGAACTCAGTGACAATCAAGAACAGATACCCTCTTCCGAGGATAGATGACTTGTTTGATCAACTCAAGGGGGCTTCAGTATTCTCGAAGATTGATTTGCGCTCAGGTTATCATCAGATCAGAGTCAGAGAGCAGGACATCCCGAAGACAGCTTTTAGATCGAGATATGCATGGGCTTGGAGTTCCTTGTTATGCCTTTTGGAGCAACCAATGCGCCGGCAGTATTTATGGACCTCATGAATCGCATCTTCATGCCTTACTTGGATCAGTTTGTGATTGTGTTCTTGGATGACATCCTGGTCTACAGCAAGAGTGAGGCGGAGCATGAGCAGCATCTTCGTGTGGTTCTTCAGATCCTCAGAGAGCACCAGTTATATGCCAAGTTTAGTAAATACGAGTTTTGGCTCGATCGCATTTCGTACTTGGGTCATATCATCACCAGAGGAGGAGTGGAAGTGGATCCCCAGAAGATTGTAGCTATTGAGTCATGGCCAGTGCCCAGCACCGTTGCAGAGGTTTGTAGTTTTCTTGGATTGGCCGGCTACTACCGGCGGTTTGTTTCAGATTTTGCTCGGATTTCAGCGCCATTGATCCAGTTGACCCGCAAGGATGCACAGTTTGCTTGGACAGCAGAGTGTCAGAGTTTTTTTGAGCAGTTGAAGCGAGGCCTGATAACAGCTCCTATTCTCACGCTTCCAGATGGAACCGGAGGATTCTCAGTGTACTGTGATGCTTCAGGCAGAGGTTTAGGATGTGTTCTGATGCAGCATGGGAAGGTGATAGCTTATGCGTTACGACAACTTCGTGATCATGAGAGGAATTACCCAACCCATGACTTGGAGCTGGCAGCAGTGGTATTTGCACTTAAGTTGTGGAGACACTACTTGTACGGAGATAGGGTAGAGATTTTCACCGACCACAAGAGCCTGAAGTATATTTTCACCCAGAAGGATCTTAACATGCGTCAGAGGAGGTGGCTAGAGCTTCTTGTGGATTATGATGTCAACCTGCAGTATCATCCTGGGAAGGCCAATGTCGTAGCAGATGCGTTGAGCAGGAGAGCCGGAGCTTATTTTCTAACAGCGCAACCAGAGCTGTTAGCAGATCTTCAGAAGATGGGTATTGAAGTTGTTCTCCCTTCCAGTGTGGCATTGATGGCCAGCATGCAAGTTCAGTCCACTATAGTCGAGAGGATCCGGATGGCGCAGTCGGCAGATTCCAAGCTTCAGCGACTCAGAGAAGAGTGTGAAGCAGGACGAAGACCAGAGTTATGTATTCATGAGGATGGTACACTTAGGCATGGTAAGCGTCTTTGTGTACCCAGTGGAGACATCAGACAGGAGATCATGTCAGAAGCGCACAGTTTACAGTATTCCATCCATCCCGGCAGTACGAAGATGTACCGTGATATTCGACAGTATTTCTGGTGGAATGGCATGAAGAGGAAGATAGCTCGATTTGTCTCTCGGTGTTTGGTTTGCCAACAAGTTAAAGCCGAACATCAGAGACCGGCTGGACTTCTTCAGCCCTTACCGATTCCAGAATGGAAGTGGGAGCATGTGACCATGGATTATGATGGACTACCTAGATCCCCAGCTGGTAGAGATGCTATCTGGGTTATAGTTGATCGGCTCACGAAGGTGGCTCACTTTCTTTCATTCAGAGTTGGTCAGTCAACGGCTCAGTTAGCAGAGATGTACCTCAGGCAGATTGTCAGATTGCACGGTGTCCCAGTCAATATCACCTCGGACCGAGATTCAAGATTTATGTCGCACTTTTGGCATAGCCTGCAGAAGAGTTTGGGGACTCGCCTTCAGTTCAGTTCAGCATATCACCCGCAAACAGATGGCCAGTCGGAGCGCACGATCCAGACTCTTGAAGACATGTTGCGGTCTTGTACACTTGACTTCGGTGGTTCATGGGAAGATCACTTGCACCTGGTGGAATTCTCATACAATAATAGTTTCCAGGCCAGTATCCAGATGGCACGTTCGAGGCACTGTATGGCAGGAAGTGCAGATCCCCGCTAGCCTGGGATGATGTTGGAGAGAGGCAGTGCTTGGTCCAGAAATGATTGCTCAGACCGTTGAAGTAGTCAGGCGAGTCAGAGATCACCTTCGAGTTGCCCAAGATCGCCAGCGTCATTGGACAGATTCTCATCGGCGTCCTCTCGAGTTCTCGGTCGGCGATCATGTATTCCTGAGGATTTCGCCTAACCGTGGCGTCATTCGTTTCGGCGTACGGGACAAGCTTAGTCCTAGGTATATAGGACCGTTTGATATTCTGGAGCGAGTAGGAGATGTATCCTATCGTCTCGCTCTTCCACCGTCGCTAAGCGAGGTGCATGACGTGTTCCATGTATTCCAATTACGGCGGTATATCCCGGACCCGAGCCACATCCTGGATCATTCGAAATTGGTTGTTGGTACCAACCTTTCGTATGAGGAGAGGCCCGTGTCTATTGGATCGAAGAGAGAAGATCCTCAAGAACAAGACTATCAAGTTAGTCCGAGTTGCTTGGGGTCATCACTCTTTGGGGGAGTCAACGTGCGAGCGTGAGGATGATATCCGATCACGATATCCCGACTTGTTTGACTCGTGAGGTATAATATCTTTCTTATGCCTCATGCCATCAATTCCTTGCTTGCATGATTGATTGATTGCCTAGTAAATTGCCTGTGAATAGTATAGCTTGTTCTTGTCCCTCTAGCCTCTTAATAAATTTCGAGGACGGAATTCTTTTAAGGTGGATAGAGTTGTAATGCCTGTTGTTCGTATTACGTATTTTGAATACGTATACATATTTTATCTTGTATTTGCATATCTCCTTGGTTTGGCTTGGCTTGTTTACTCTCGGTTTGGATTGGCTTGGTTCGGCCGGCCCAATGTTTGGTTCATCATGGACCAAGGGTGGAACACCTTAGCCTATGCTTCTCCTTCATTTCCACCACAACCCCCCTACCTACCACCACCTTTGATATTTATTGCCATTTCTTCTTTCTCTCTCTCCATAATTCTCATTTACTTCTCCTTCCCCCACCATTACTCTTATCCACTAACCAAGAACACCATAGGCAAGTGCAACTTGCTTCCACAAGAGAACTCCTTTTGATGGTTTCATTAGCTTCTCCTCATGATTCTAAACCACATTAGAACTTGTCATTTTCCATTTCAGGCTTTACTTCTTGTAGATCTAGAGTTTTGCTATTTTCGGATTTTTGGTGTTTTGATCTATCAAACCTGCTTGTTTTCAAGTTTTGATGGTTCCATGTTTTAGAGAATTTTATTCTACCCAATTTTGACCTATGGAAAGTTGGATTCGGACTTATTTTGACCAAGATTTGGACAATTGAAGCTTAGATTCAACTTTAGAGTTCTTGCTGTTCTTGCCATTTGGAGAAGACAGTGTACAGTGAGCTAGCTTTTTAGCTTATGCCACTGAGTCGTACGCTGCTGTTTAGCGAGCGTACGCTAGCCTTCGTACGCTGCTGTTTAGCGAGCGTACGCTAGCCTTCGTACGCTGCTCTTTAGCGAGCGTACGCTAGCCTTCGTACGCTGCTGTTTAGCGAGCGTACGCTAGCCTTCGTACGCTGCTCTTTAGCGAGCATACGCTAGCCTTCGTACGCTGCTGTTTAGCGAGCGTACGCTAGCCTTCGTACGCTGTTTAGCGAGCGTACGCTAGCCTTCGTACGCTGCTGTTTAGCGAGCGTACGCTAGCTTTCGTACGCTGCTCTTTAGTGAGCGTACGCTCACCTTAATACGCTGCCTGTTGGCAGTGTCTTGAGCGTACGCTAGCTTTCGTACGCTAGCTTGAGCGTACGCGTGCCTTGGTACGATAGCTTAAGCGAGCAAGGCGTACGCTGGCCCCTTTCGTACGCTAGCTCGAGCGTACGCAGTCTTGAGCGTACGCTAGCTTGAGCGTATGCTGACCTGTAGCTTGAACGTGCCCTTGTGTACGCTGACCCTTGCGTACGCTTCCCATTGGAAGTATATGGATCCTTTGGTACGCAGACATGAGCGTATGCTAGCCTGAGCATAGCCTGGCTTGAGCGTAGCCTGATCACCCTTGATCTTCTATAGCCCTGTATATTGATATTTATTAGATATTTAACGTCCATTTATATCCTTACGCCTTTGTCCTAAACTTGATAATCACGAATTTACTTGATATGTTTGGAATTGATAATTGAGCATGACGTGATAGTGACCCGTAGTGGTGCACTCCTGACATAATGACCTGACATGACCTGATAGTGGTCCGTCTTGGCGCACTCCTGACTAGTATACTTGACATGATGACCTGACATGTTATATCTTGATAAGCTGTTGCGACGGCTACCTGACATGACATGACCTGTATAATTAATCCTGGACACCGTGGGTGATTGTGCTTGTATAAATAAACCAGTCCTGTCTTGCATCATGTCTAGGATGGGACTCCTGAGTACCACGGTCAGGAGTACCTATTGAAATGAACTAAGGACTAATAACTAGATTGATACATTAGTCATGAAGAGATTTCCTAGCTACAGGTAATCCCGTTACCTGGGCACGCCTTGGGATCTGTAGCCTGCCGTCGAGTAGGGCACATTTCCAGCACACTGTCATGTGTTGCACCCTTCAAGCTACCTAAGGGTACATTCGTTTCCTGGACGATGTACCCACCTGAATTTAACTCTAATCTTTTAACCCGGGGAACCTGGATAGTCTGCAGGGCTTGTGGCTGTGGAATAATCTCACTGCATCTTGTTAGTAATTAGGCTTGTGACAACCCTAGTTAGTTAAAGTATCAAGCCGTAGTTCTTGCTTGGCCGTGAAGTGATTGGATGGAGTCTAACCAGTCTAGTCTTGCCCTGATCCTGTTCCAGATTGCTGCACGACTTAAATGCCTGTTTATTTTTACCGATAGATGGTGAGAAACCAAGCTCCGTTCAGACGAAGGGTTACAACCCCGGTCCTTGTTTGGTTTACGGGTTGTAACCTGGCTATCTGAATAGTTCCATGGTTATCTCGTCGTATATCATCCTGGTGTATTTTCTTTAATTCCAGTTCTTACTTTTATTTATATCTTGTGCTGATTGCTGGTTTTAGTTCTTAAGTGAAGCTTCCTTTGTGGCACTTGCTCTTTCTGGGGTCTGACCCAGCTGGTTTTGTATGGCCAGATTTCGGAGCAGCTCCAGAGGATCTACCGACCTTCCAGCCAGATGGTGGCCACTAGACGGAACCCTGGCAACGAGTGGGTTATTTTGGCTCTCCCGCTCTATTGTAAAAATAAAAATATTCTTTTGAGGCGTTTAGCCGACGAGCACCTGTTTAGCTCGATTGTACATATTTACTGTCTGCCTACGGGCTGTAACATGATTAACAGATCCTAGGGGTGATCATGTATGACTAAACTCTTGCTAGTCCTAACATTTTGTAACGACTAGCTTCATGATCAGCTGAATATGTAATATTTGGGACGCCTTATCATTGTATATTTAATGATCATACATCTTGTAACATTTACTTACTTGCTTGTGATTGAGACACTAGGCTTGTTCATGACCATAGGAGACTGCTGGCTTGTAGTAAACCCTCATGTATCTAGACAGCCGTGACCGTATAGTGAGATGGAATCCATTTCATATACGTAGCTGGCTATGTCTGCCCCCGCTCTCCAGTATTCTGGTTCTGGGGCGTGACAACAACAATATTGCCCAGGTGGCTAGACAAGAACTGAGTGCGCCCGACTTGGTCATGAGAACCCTGAGGGGGTTAACTTGTGAGACAACATGGATGGTCTGCCCTGTCACATAATGTCGTGTTTTTCTGAACGGCGAACACCAAGGCAAGGCATTCCTTCTCCACGACGGTGTACCTATGCTCCGGCCCCACCATTATTCGACTGAGATAATAGATGGCTTTTTTGTGCCCTGCATTATTGTTCTGTGCTAGCAAGGCACCGAGGGAGTGTTCCATTGCCCATACATAGAGCAGGAAGGGCTTTCCGGCGACCGGGGCTACCAGAACCGGCGGATTCAACAAGTATTCCTTAATGTCATCAAAGGCGCATTGACATTCCTCATTCCATACGAAAGAGATGCATTTTTTCATGAGTTGTGTGAATGGTTGACATCACCCTGATAGGTTAGATATGAACCTCCTGATGTAGGCTAGTCTTTCCTGAAGGCTTCGGAGTTCGCGAAGGTTCCTCGGTGGACTCATCTCCAGGATTGCTTTTGTTTTATCGGGGTCTATGTGAATACCCCGGGAAGTAATAACAAAGACCAAGAAATTCTCGCTGGACACGCCCAGGAAGGACTTGGTGGGATTCATCTTCAGATTGTGCACTCGCATAAGGTCGAACACTATCCTCAAATCATGTAAGTGATCATCCTTGGAGCTTCTTTTGACGACGATGTCGTCAATATTACTTCACCGTCTTGCAAGTGATCTCTGAGGATGACAATCATAGCTCGTTGATATGTAGCACCGACGTTCTTTAGGCCGAAGGGCATGACTGTGTAATAATACACGTTGATCGGTATTCGAAATGATGTATGCTTTTCATCATCTGGAGATATTTTGATTTGATTATACCCCGAAAAGCCATCCATAAAGGACATGCGCTCGAAGCCACACGTATTATCGATCATTATGTCGGTGATCGGAAGAGGGAATTTATCCTTAGGACATGCCGCATTCAGATTACGAAAGTCGATACAGATTCGGATCTTTCCGTTCTTTTTGATGACTGGTACTATATTAGCTACCCAGTCTGGGTGCTGCTCCTCGCGGATGAAACTGCTAGCTATAAGCTTGTTTACTTTCGCTTCGATTGAGTTCATGATGTCTGGACGGAACCGTCGTTGCTGTTGTTTGACTGGTTTTGCGTCCGAATGAATATTGAGCTTATGAAGTGCGATCTCGATATTTAGCCCTGGCATGTCTTCATAGCTCCAAGCGAAGACGTTGATATATTCTCTGACGAGTTGCAACAGTGACTCCCGCTCATCGTCCGTCAGGCTTTTACTGATAAAGATTGGCTTCGAGGCGGATCCATCACCGAGGTCAACTTGCATGACCTCATCTTCAGTACGAGGGTCTCCTAGTTCAAAGTGCTTCTCCCGCTGTGCATCCAGCTGTTGGGCCCATGGCTCCAATTTATTAGATTCGGGCAGATCTTTATCCTCTTCCTGAATGTCAGTAGATGTCATGTTGACAGACAATGTCTGCCTAAATATATCCTCAATGATATCATCGGAATCGTATGTAGGCAATTCGAATGAATGAGAATGCCACTCACATTCCTCATCGGAGTGCTCGGGCATTGTTGCTGGTGTAACATAACCGAGACCGTGTTTGGACTTGCTGTAATAATCTCGAGGTTTTCCAGCCGGGGCTGACAACTGCAGAGGCGATCGCCGACCGTTGCCGTAATTCATATCTGGGGTAGTCTCCGTGTCGTACCCTTGCTTTTGCATGAAATACTTAGCTCGGAAACTATATAGGTAGAGCGACAATCTTCTGTGTCAGGTTCGAGATCGAACTTTTCTGGCATGAAAGGTTGAGGACCTTCTTTTCGGCCGAAGATGATCGTGTGACCCCATTTTCTTCTGCTTGGGACTAGGAAGTAGGCACCTCTAATGGGAGTAAGTCGGTTTGCGGTATGGACTATTGTCACCTGTGTGTGCAGGTTAATGTCCAGGCCGTGCTCCATAGCATACATCAGATTAAGCTTATTACACTCAGGATAGTTCAACGACAACCTTTTATTGATAAAATAAGATATTTTGTCGAGAGGAATTACGCCATCAGTCGAAGGACTATCAACATGTGCAACCAGATATTTTCCGAGTTCTGCCTCCTCTTCGGCTACCCCTGTATGACCAGAGGCTGGGGCGACTTCTTGGACAGCTTGACCACCAAGGGTTCTTTGTGGTATCGGTTTTCTTGAGGGCCTCGAATTAACAGTTGGCTGACAGCTTGTCTTGGGGAGGCGGATAACCATCGGCGCGACAGAGGACCTCGCATCTTCTGATCGTCTTTGATTGGATTTTGGCAATCGGATCACCATCGGCTCCACAGAAGACCTCGCATCTTCCGATCGCCTTTGATTGGGTTTTGGAAATCGGATCACCATTGGCTCCACAACGGGCTTTAGCTTCTGGCTGGACCTCGGGAGTCTGATGATCATCGGTTCCAACTGCGCAGCTAGGGCGGTGGAACCGAGCACCTCTTTATGCAACGTTGCGACAAGGGGTATGGCTTTACCCGGTTTATAGGCCTGGAGATGGATTTTCAGAGGTTCCTCTGACCCTGTTATGGCCTCCAGTTCGTCAGTTATGTTCTTTTTGGATTCCTCATATAGACAAGCCTCAGAAGAATAATAAGACTCAACCCCTTTGAAGGGATCAATGTCGGCAAATTATATCTTTATGAGGTCGTACTTACTGACATAATTGAAGCACTGGTGGAGCGTAGACGGCACAATCATATAGTCATGTATCCACGGACACCCTAAGAGGATATTGTAGGGCGTATCTGCGTCTATGACGTAGCAGGTAACCTCCATCCTCAGATCATCGATCTGACATTTCAAACAAATTTTTCCCAGGGGATAGATCCTTCCTGAGTTGAAACCGCTAATGGCAGTGTTGGTCGTCGCTAGCCGGTGCATAGGGATGCCCAGGAGTTGAAACAAGCATTTCGGGATGATGCTTATTGACGAGCCACGATCGATGTGCATCCGATCCACTTCGATGTCGCCTATGTATCCAGTGTAGTACAAGGGGCGATCATGCAAGTTAGTCTTGATTAACATGTCCTGGGGGTGAATACGATGTTGGATATTGCATCTGCACAATTACTGCCCTGGAGATCTGCTGACGAGTATTTCCCTGTAGGTTTGACCTGGGCTAACTTGGAGAGCCTTAGGAGCTCGTATAACGACAAATTTGTGGGCGTATTAGCCAGTTGTGCTAGTATGTCAAAGTTGTAAGGTCTCTCCAACCCCTGAGGTACGTCCTTACGGAACGGCCTGTCGAAGCGGGTTTCCTTCAGCTTGGATCTGTCCACCAGTGGAGGCTGAGATAGTCCTGGAGCATCTGTAGCAGGCAGCATTGTCGGCTGAGGGTATTCGACTGAATTACCAGAGTGGGCTGGAATTGTGCGCCAGACCGGATAACAATGGCCGTCGCCTCCTCAGCTTCAGCTTAGATTGTATGGCCGGATCACATCCTGCCCTTCTTTTTGCTGGTTAAAGATGGCACCGGCTGGGTAACTTCGGGCACTAAGTCTGGGTGCACCCACATTACCTCTCCTTGTGACGTGGTAAGAGGCACCGACCCAGTCATCGTTATACGAGCTGTTCAACCCAAGACACAGTCATACACAAGGCATGTGACACAACCCAAGATTCAAAAAAGATATGGCACGACTAATGTTAAACATAACCATACTTTTTATTATAGTCAATCACGCAAGACATATCATACCAAATCACGTTCTTATACTGCTGCACATTGCACTAATGTCTATGCTTCTTGTCATTATTGTGATATGAAAGGACACATTTCTAGTCAATGTCAGACTAGAAAACTTGTTGATATAAACTTATGCAAATGGATTCATAAGATTAACAAATGTGGATCCAAGTTTTGGATGCTGAAGACTTTGTCTCTTGGAGCAGATGAAGCTTCTTATATCAAGTAGAACCATGGAGCGCGTTGGTGATTGCAAAGCTACAAATATCATCTTCCAAGCAATTGCAGTAACAAAAGTGTGGTCACTAGAACCACTTTGGTAACATGAAAAATAGTTTTTCTTTTATTTATAGAATCTGGCATATTCTTATTGATGTCTTGCTATTAGCTCTCATGGATATCTTCATATTGTTTATTGTTTAAATCATGTGAGATATAACCCTAGCATGATTAGTTGTTTAGTTTAAATGATTACTTCACACTATATAGTCTTTCATTCATTTTCTATTAGTGTGACACATTTATCTATATATGCTCTTTACTCTTAGTCTTTATCTATGAAGCATGCATACCACTCGTCCATAGGGGCTTAAGTTTTTTTAGTTAATGTGTTTCTGACTCTCCGTCTTTAAATTTTTTTCCTTACAATTTGTCTTTAACATGTAATATTTACTTTAATCGGTATATTATGAATATGAATGTTTAGCACAAGTCATCTTTTACTTGGAAAATATATACATATACTTTTATGATAACCTTGGTCTACATAATATATTCACTATGATTTTTCATATTTTATTTTAATTAATTTCTTATGAATTAATTACATATTTGCCTAATAAAGCATATTTATACATGTTTTGATCTTGTCATAATTTTTAAATGTTTATTAAGGTTACATGATTACTTCATATATTGTCATTTATATATAGTTCATATATTTCTTATATATATATATATTTTTTTTTTCTTATATATATATATATATATATATATATATATTATATATATATATAAATATATATATATATATATATATATATATATATAATATATATATATATATATAATATGAACAATATATAAGAAATATATTTCCCATCCACACGGGGTGCCTCGTCTTTCCCAATGGGCCTCGACCTCGGGACATATATATTATATATATTATATATATATATATATATATAATATATATATATATATTAGATATATATAATTATATATATATATATTATATATATTTTTTTAAAATATAAATATAATAATAATAATATAATATATATATATATATATATATATATATATATAATATATATATTATATATAATATATATATATATAAATAATATTATTTATATAATATATATATAGATATATATATATTATATATATATATATATATATATATATATAATATATATATATATATATATATGGGGGCATATGAGTTTAGCTCAAGTTCTATATTATTTTGAAAAGTATTTAATTACTTGTTTTCTTCAAACTTGTTCTTACCACTACAAAAAAAATATCTTTCTAGGACACCAAAAATTCGTCTTAAAAAGGCCCAAATCAGTCCTAAAACGTAATTTGTGACAAATTTTAGGACGAAATGTAACTGTGCTATTAGGGTGGCGTGGTAAAAAGTTTTAAGACGGAAAATACCGTCCTAATTTAGTTTTAGGGTCGAAAAATCTAACCGTACCAAAAGAGTTTGAATTATTATATTTTATGACGGTTTACTAAATTGTCCCAAAATAAAAGAGTTTGTGATGAATAACATCCGTCCTAGAAAATTTTGTCTGCGTCACAAAAGGATGTCGTTTATATCCAGGACAATTACATAACCGTCTCAAAAGTAATGCTTATGAAATTATTGTTTGTATTTTCAGCTATAAAATATACAATTTAAATACACATATAACATAATTCACAGGATCATAGCCGTTGTCGAGCTTGTGCTCAGACATATATCCAGGAGTCGGAGCTTCCATACAAAGAAAGCTTAATAACATCAAGTATTCTTTACTATCATTTAAAAAATAGAAAAACATATTATATTAAGTAGAAGGCAACAAAATCCATATATAACTATAATATTCAATTGGTAAACAACAGAAAAGCTTAACATTAAGCATCATTTACCATCATTCGCAAAATAAATCCAAACACAATACATCACCTACATCATCACTTACAAAATGAACCCATCATCTCCACCCATTACAAAAAATATGAACCCAAAAATTAAGCACTACACCATGTTTTTGAATCATCTATTAAACATTCACAAAATTAACCCAATTTTTTCCATTACAAGAGTCGTCGCCCATCATTTGAGTAAATCCAATGCTTTTGAATGACCTGCAATTGAAATTAAGACATGCCAATATATTAGCAAGGACATATTAACTATCCAAACCACCAAAAAAGAAAGACAAGTTCCAAACTGTACAGACCAATTTGTACATACTAGATTACATTATTTTGTGAATGTTTAAATCGGAACAAAAGGATCCATCAGGTATTTCCATCTAATTACAAAAAAAATTAAAGAAGGGAAAAATGAAGCTTTAAGTGAAAAATGAAGCTTTAATTGAAAAAGAAATTTTCGGAAAACATTTTAAATGGGAACTACATATATTTTCGCAAGAATTACAGTAATAAGTTCCAATCTTGGTATGCAGTTAATGAAAAAAAATAAGTAGTATAGATTCATGTTGGTATGCAGTTAATAAAATTATTATTGTGAGAGCAAATGGAAGATAATAAAAGAAACCAAACCTTTAAGGAGGCCACCATTCTTACCTATAAAATAGGTAGTATATATTCATCATTTGCTTCTTCGCCATCCTCATCACTGCTGCTATAAGTATCCTCCATATAGGACTCGTTTTTTTGTTGAAGTAGTTAATACCCAATATGTTGGAGAGCTTTAATATTTCAATTTGATTCCAAGATGCTTGTTCGGACTACAAGAAATGAAATTCATGTAAAGCAAGTCATATTAAGGTAGCACTGCAGTCCAATACATATGTCTAATTTAATACTCTTATTATAGATAGTAAGAAGTACATAACTACAAGCATCTATGCTCTCTTTTCCCTTTGGACTCTACACATCAAAATAATACCAAAAAGATAGGAGACTTCAGTTTTATCCGAAAGAGTAAACTGATAAGAAAATTTGTGCTTGTCTCATCTGATACATAACTAAACTTGGTGTTTTTAGGGAAGATGGAAGAAAAAAAGAAGAAGGTTATATTAATAAAATCATATGAGGACGTAGGTTAGTAAGGATACATTTTAGCATCATAAAGCAATGCTGCAAGTCATGTTCTTTCTGGTATAAGTAGTTCATTTTTGTTTCCTCGATAATGGAGAAAGTCGTAAACTTGGTAAACCAAGCCAATGAGCAAGCCAGAAAAAGAAACTGGTGTTGCAAATAGTAGGAAATATGATCAAGTGGCTTGGGGACACCTAATTTATGCATGAAGAGGGCCATTCTTATAAATGTTCTTAGTCTATAGATGTATCTCTATGCATCAATGAGTAGGAATGGGGGATTGGTATAATTTATTTACCCATTCAAAGTCATTTGCATAAGAGCTTTCCTATTAGAGAATTAAAAAAAGATACCAGCAATCTGTAGAGAAATAGTAAATCAAGTACGGTGCCACTATGGCATGCATCTATAAATGCATGAAGCTTAACCCCAAGAGGAAGTGGTCTAATGATAAGTGCATTGATTTCATCATTGACAGTCATTCCTTGTGTTTCAAAGTCTAGTGGACAAAGGGTTTCATCATATCCATCAGCCTCTTCCCCATTGACTATGTACTATATAAATGTATATGTACTATATACCTTCGTTCTTGCAGAGTAGGATCCCCTTGCAAACATTCCAGAGGGCGTGGTCTCTTCTTCCAGTTCATATGTGTAAGGTTCCTTCTGAGGACTGAAGGTTCCCAACATCACTTTATTGTTCTCAACTGTCGGGGGAATCAAAGTTTCCACATATTAATTTTGTAACTGCCATACATAACTTTTTGTACAAGAATAAGTAAATCTAATAATTTTTGCATAGTTTTCCTGTAGATACTCTCACTCCAGTCTTCCACACCGTGTTTGTGTATTTGAGGCCCGCACGATGTTGTTGGAAACGGTGAAGGAGAACTTGAGACGATACAGACTTCCATCCTTAAGAGCAAATGCGTACCCGTTGCCTCATGGACGAAGGGGCTTGACAGGACCGTCTCGGGTCGATCAGGGGCAAGGATCATAAGGCTCATGATATGCACTTCTGGTTCTAGTTTCTCTGTCACAATTCAAATATTGAAAGCAAAGCAAAAAATTTGGATCGTGAGTGTCTCTATCTTTCAGCAGCTTCATATTCCACAGGTGATTTGTATTAAAAATAGGAGAGTAACAATTTTAACAACTAGAAATGACTTCATGAGGGTCTTCATGTTTCTAACTATAGCAAACACACACTCCAAAACAATAGTGGTGTGTCGAAACGTACTAGACACGACACATACACTCCAAGATACAATAGGGTATGCCAAAATATATGCCTTTTCTATGTCTTATTTGTGTATGTGAAACATAGGAATAAAGCTTGAGAATGGATTCATAGTAATAAAATTTGAGAAAGGATTCTCATATCCCACCCTTCTTATTTTGAAGTGACTTGTTCCTAGTTTCATGGTTGGTTAATAACTCACATTTGTTTTTTCCTTCGCACATTGTGTTAGCCTAATGATTACATCGTGTTTTGTAATATGGCTAATCAGTTAAGTTTAACATAATGATGTCACTAATATTCATATACTCATTATCATGTTGCTACTTAAACTTAGCATTGTCCTAATTGTCCTATATAATATTGCCATGCTTGTATCGTACTGCAACAAATTTTGCTCGCCTAACAGTATTTGTAGACATGTAGTAAGCATAATCAAACCAGGACATAGGTAATAATGAATTAATGATGGACCAAAGATGGTGTCATACAAAAATATTTCTCTGAACCACCTAGCGACCTATCCGGGGCCTCGCATCGGGGGTTCCGCTGCCCGGTCAGCGGACATGGGTCGAGGGACAGCGCCCTCCGTTGGGGGTTCGGGGGCGAAGCCCCCGAAAGGTATTCAGATTTACAGATCTGTTTATCTTTGGATGACTACTATCAAGGAAAAAGACGTCTTTAGGTATGCTCAAATATCAGAAGAAAGGCGTCATCAAAGGGATCTTGGTTTTCCTATTTGTTCCAAGTCTATAATCTTCAATTTATTGAGTCTAGGAGAATACGTACGTTGAGTCGCATTGTGTCATCTCAATCCCTAGACATATCTCTCCAAGCTCTACCATACAAACAGACCAATTCCTGAACCAAGCCCAAGCTCCACCAAGCCAAACAAAGCCCAAAGGCCTAAAGGCCATTCTGCCACCTAGGAGGCAGAGTTCGGGCTAAACTCTGCCCCCACACAGAGTTTGGGCCGAACTCTGTCTCTTAATTTTTAGTACCCTGATTTTTAGGGCCTGCTTGGTTCAAGTTGTCCAACTTTCAAAAATTTGAATTCTAGGGGCAGAATTCGGGTCGAACTCTGCCTCTCCAGAGTTATAGTGGCCCGTCCCGCAAATTCAATCGGAGTAATCGAAACGCCGACGGCGTTAGAACTTAGCCTTGCAACGGCTGCTCGAAGGCTCGCTCGGTCGAGGGGACTCCTCGCACAGGTGGGATAGTTTTGGTGAACTCACCTCATCTTAGCCTTCACTTAATAACTCGCATGTTTTCAACTTGCACAAGTTAGGCTTGTTAATAAAAGAGACACATCCACATAGCTAAGGGAATAATCCCGACCCGTCGGAATGTCTTAGAACATGGAAATGGTCCCACGGTCTGCTTAGAAGTCGGCTCAGCATGCTTTCAAATGACACTCAATCCTTCATTTCCGTGTCTTGGGAGAAGGAAGTTGGCTTAAGTTGCTAAGTTGCCCCGACACTCGAATTGGCCTAAGTCATAGGCGTCACCTATGTGAATGCTTGAGAATGCATACACGGTCTTGTCGTTTTGTCCCAACACTTGAATTAACCTAAGTCATAGGCGTCGCCTACGTGAATACTTGAAAATGCATGTACGATCCCGTTGTCTAAGGCTTGGCATAGCCTTCGCACGTCCTGTGAGTTAAGTCGTCTTGCACAGCTCGTTGGCTTAAGTCTAGGCACCCGAGAACTTGGTTGTTCAAGTCGACCCCGTGCATAGCACGTTTCCTCGACGCGGAGCTCGGCGTAGCCTTTGCTCATCGAGTCACTGCCCGAATAAGTTAGACAAGAGTTATGTTGGGCTATCGAAGCCATTTCTAGTACTGTCCCGCTCTATCTGCGGTTGTCAGGTCGCGTAGTCCCTCGAGAACAAGGCTCATTGTATTAAGTATATGACTTGAACGATAGCGTCATCTATAGAACCAGGTCTGTCTAAGGCACGAGCTACTGTGGATCTAGTAAAGAGTATGCCCCGATCAAAGAAAGTCCACGCGACTTATTGTCGCCAAGATCGGTCCCGCTACTTGGGAGTCTCGCTAAAAGTCTTGATAAGGAAGTGCACGAGATCGGTCCCGCTACTTGGGAGTCTCGATAGAAAGAAGGAAAGCATGGTCATTTTAAGGAAAGATTGGTAGATCAAGTTGAGTCTTGCATGGTCATTAGACAACTTGTCGACAAGGTAAAGTTTCCTCGAACGGTTTGCCTAGGCCAAGGGACCAATTCGGCCCGGGAGGAGCGAGGCGGCTTAAAGAAGGATGCTGGATAACTGCATGGGAGTATTGGCGCTTCCGGGGCTAGCTACCCATGGAAGGGCGGTCCTATACCCCCGTCTGGCCGAGTCCAAGATAGCTTGACATTGCTAGTGACCACCTCATATAGATGTGTCGGCAAGAGAGG
Organism: Iris pallida; assembly: GCA_029216955.1. Lineage (NCBI taxonomy): Eukaryota > Viridiplantae > Streptophyta > Magnoliopsida > Asparagales > Iridaceae > Iris > Iris pallida. Next base: position 8,604,520 of record JANAVB010041818.1, on the reverse strand, counting down.
CAATCCGCGTGTTGCCTTTGGATAGCGTCAAGTACTAGCACGGTGCCGGTCGAATCATGAGACAGTCTAGCATGACATGTATCAAGTATTGGCTTTCGCGTATCAAGTATTGACTTTCGCGTATCAATATTGGCATTTGTGTATTGGCTTTCGCGTATCGGCATTGTTGGCCTAAGTTTGCATAAGTTAAGTCGAGTGCCATCACTTTAAGTCGAAAGGACCATAATGTAAAAGATGGCTAAGTCAGGAAGTCATTAGGCACGACCTGCATGAGTCGTCCCCTTAACGTCGTTGGCACGAAAGTTGGTCTAGAGGCACTTGAGTTTAAGGAAAAGTCTTGGCATGGCCGAGTTCGTATAAGTTGCTCCTCGACGAAGCACAGGCTCGAACATCTTAAGTTATGAATAGAGTTTGGCACGACCCTGCCGTCCCGAGTTCAAGTTTGGTCAAGTACATGCACGACGAGGTACTGCCTCGATCGAAATACACTTTAACATGATAGCACGACTATGTCGTCGCATAACGAGTTGGTTAGACATCAAGTCTTAAACTGATCCTAAGGCAAGACTAGAAAGACAATTGAAAGGGTTTAAGCTACACAAAGTAAATGAACGTGTCGGTTTTGTATGGGTGGGCGAGGAGCTCACTCCACAGTACAGTTGAGTACTGACACCCACACAGTATTTCATGTGCAGGCACAGGTAGAAGCTCGTGGCGAGGAGCCGCTTGGATGCGTCGAGGCACGGAGTTCCTTGGCGAGTCGAAGCGTGCGGCCGCTTAAACTCAAGACTTATACAGGACATAATGTATGGACATTGCCTTCCGAAGCTTCCGCTGGCTCAACCATTTGTATCGAGAGATGAGAGAGAGCATAGAGACTTGTAAAATAAGAGAAAAGTGAGCACGAGAGACTTGTAATTTGGCCTTGCGCCCACAAATGTAATCTTGTATTCAATATCAATAAAAGAGTTTTTTTGAATGACTTGTGTTCATGTGGGCTTGTTCTAAATTTTTGCTGCATGTTTCAATATTTCTGCTTGGGACTTCTGTGCGACGACCCCGTTGCCGCCGATGTAATCGGTCGTTATGAAACTGCCTTGCACGAGCGCAATCTAGGATCGTGCGATATTACGCCTTAGCGAGGACGATCGCTCCTACGAGAGCTAGGCATGACATAATGGTATCAGAGCATGGCTTTACGTCCTTGAATTTCACGTCAAATTTTTTTAGTTTTGAATGCTCGTCGTTGTTAAAGAAGTGTGCGCTCTCTCTCGAATGTCCCTCGGCATGTCCATACAATAAGTCTAAATATTTTCAAAATCTCATACAAGCGTTCAATCGAACGCATCGATAGGCCATCGCCGGACACATTGGTAGGCCTTTGTGCCGAACGGTGTCAACTTGTCTTGAATGAAAACACGTGCTAAAGTTAGCAAAGTCGCGTGCGTGCCCGAATAGTCCTACGACGACCCTAGTAATTGAGCGTACAAACTTGGAATATAGTCCGTACGTGATGGCTCTGCATACGGCCTTTTGGCTAAGTTGTGCCGCGTGTCGCGCACCTCGACCTTTTGGTGCAAACGAGTTGCGAGCGATATTAAGTATCGTTCGGTCGGGAATGGAGATGCACTTAGAGTGTATATCGAGGGGAGCACTATCGAACTAACGCTTAGAAGTGCACAAAGGATTGATTTGGATTTTAAAAAATAGTGCGAAGGACTTAGTACGTCGATGCAACGTGAGCGATTACGCTAGAGATTTGTCGAACGAATCTGAAGAATGTCTTAGCGAACGACGCGAACGTGATTGAGGACTAGATCGGATGGCTCGAATCCTGAGTGGTGTATGGATTTTTTTGAAAATCATTCGAGCAAAATTGAGGATTACGAGTAACGGCGAGTATGTCGGCGAGGCGATACGATCGCGCAAAGCCTTAGAACGCGTCAGGCTTAGTTGGTCGTGACTTCGAATGTCCCGAACGAGATGTCGTTCGGACAACTTGTCAATGGGCAACACGAGTTAGAAAACGATTCGGAACGATGAATAAAAGTGAATGTCTTGATCGAGGAAACCTAGAGGATCGTGCTTATGATTTTGGATTGCGTCGAATGAAATGTGACTTGAGTTTTAGATAATGATCTTGAATGTCGAGGAAATTATGGAATATCCAGTTTGGAAAATAGCCTCAGTCGCACGACTCAAAATTGGTTACAAAGGAAGATCGTCAGGTTACGCGTATCCTCGATGGTATTGAGGCGTATCAAAGATCGATATGCGATAACTCTGGGGTACTCTGACTCGACAAATGACGATCATGCAAATGTCATTGTTCCGATGTATGCTATACTCGAGATGTTGAAATGTGTTGAGGAAAAGATAAACTTGGCTCAAGAATTTTTTAGTTGAATGAATGATAGTTGGACTATCAAATTAAAATTATGACTTGGATGGAAATGAAATATTTGGAATTGCTTTGTCGATAACCACAACTTCGACATTCTTGTCTTATGCGAGCGCAACTCCAGCCTCGCACATACGTCGTGCCGATTAGGGCGATCACTCCACGTGAGCTGGTATGGTGATTCATACAGCGGGGGTTATTGAACTAGCATAGCGTGGCAATTTGATACATCGACTTGTGGTTTGACGCGAATGTGGACTCGAGAATGACTTAACGTGCATGATGATCGAATTTAAGGATTGCGTAGGTCTAATCCGCGTATCGAAAATGAATTAGTCTAAACTCAAACAAGAGTTACGCCCCGATGAGAATGATTATTCTGCGGCAACGTTGTATGGTGATTCATGAACCACCGTAGATAATCGGACTCGCATGAGATTGGGGCATAACGTATTGTCGAACTGGATGACCTCATGATCTTATACATGAATTGGTTAGAATGGATATGAGAAGTATGTCGATTTGGTGATATGAATGGATTCTAATACGCACAAACGAATGCATTGATGCGAATAGGTGATCGTGTTCGATGTTTAGAAATCTGAATGACACGAGCTTGGGTAGAAAAATCTCGTACTATCGACTTTGGTTTGACCCTAGGATTGGGGTCAGTATTGGCATTATTGTTGGGGAACTATGATTCCAATCCTGACATTGACTTAGACTCGAAAAGATGGCCTAGCGGTTAGGCGAGACACCCTGTTTCATGAGTTATCAATCGAAAGATTGATCTTGAGGATTGGCATGGATGGATAGCGTGAATCACGAATATAGGAATACCTCTCACGATATTCGGCTGACATGCATATATTTCAGGGACGCCTGAGTATGTGCACGATACGGCTCGAGTGAGAATGACGAATTCTCTATCATGCGGCTTGGCTGAATGCATGTATTTTAGGGACGCTTGGAATGCGTGCATGATCTAGCCAAGTGATACGTTGAGTTCAAGTAAGACTTGAGGAATGGAAGAGTGTCGAAAGTCTTGAAATTGCGTTAAGGAAAGGATTGATACCAGTGCAAGCATGGCTTGAAATTGAAGAAACGCGTAGGCGGAGTGTGTACGATTAAGTCTTGGCCATAGAAATGGTAGGATGGCTTGACTTCAGGAAAGTCTCGAGGACGAGACTTGTTCTGAGTGGTGTATGTTGTAGTGCCCCGTCCAGCAAAGTCAATCGGAGGAATCGAAACGCCGACGACGTTGGAACTTAGCCTTACAACGGCTGCTCGAAGGCTCGCTCGGTCGAGGGGACTCCTCGCACAGATGGGATAGTTTCGGTGAACTCGCCTCATCTTAGTCTTCACTTAATAACTCGCATATTTTCAACTTGCACAAGTTAGGCTTGTTAATAAAAGAGACGCATCCACATAGCTAGAGAATAATCTCGACCCGTCGGAATGTCTTAGAATATGGAAATGGTCCCACGGTCTGCTTAGAAGTCGGCTCAGCGTGCTTTCAAATGATACTCGATCCTTTGTTCCCGTGTCTTGGGAGAACGAAGTTGGCTTAAGTTGCTAAGTTGTCCCGACACTCGAAATGGCCTAAGTCATAGGCGTCGCATGCGTGAATGCTTGAGAAAGCATGCACGGTCCCGTCGTTTTGTCCCAACACTTGAATTAGCCTAAGTCATAGGTGTCGCTCGCATAAATCCTTAAAAATGCATGCACGGTCCCGTTGTCTAAGGCTTGGCATAGCCTTCGTACGTCCTGTGAGTTAAGTCGTCTTGCACGGCTCGTTAGCTTAAGTCTAGGCACTCGAGAATTTGGTTGTTCAAGTCGACCTCGTGCATAGCACGTTCCCTCGACGCGGAGCTTGGCATAGCCTTTTCTCGTCGAGTCGCTGCCCGAATAAGTTAGACAAGAGTTATGTTGGGCTATCGAAGTCATTTCTAGCACTGTCCCGCTCTATATGTGCTTGTCAAGTCGCGTAGTCCTTCGAGAACAAGGCTCGTTGTATTAAGTATATGACTTGAGCGTTAGCATCGTCTATAGAACCAAGTCTGTCTAAGGCACGAGCTATGGTGGATCTAGTAAAGAGTATGCCACGATCAAAGAAAGTCCACGCGACTTGTTGTCGCCGAGATCAGTCCCGCTACTTGGGAGTCTCGCTAAAAGTCTTGATAAGGAAGTGCACGAGATCAGTCCCGCTACTTGGGAGTCTCGATAGAAAGAAGAAAAGCATGGTCATGTTAAGGAAGGATTGGTAGATCGAGTTGAGTCTTACATGGTCATTGGACAACTTGTCGACAAGGTGAAGTTTCTTCGAACGGTTGCCTACGCCAAAGGACCGATTCGGCCCGGAAGGAGCGAGGCGGCTTAAAGAAGGATGCTGGATAACCGCATGGGAGTATCGGCGCTTCCGTGGCTAGCTACCCATGGAAGGGCGGTCCGATACCCCCGTCTAGCCGAGTCCAAGATAGCTTGACATTGCTAGTGACCACCTCATATAGATGTGTCGGCAAGAGCGGCAATCCCCGTGTTGCATTTGGATAGCGTCAAGTATTAGCACAGCGTCGTTCGAATCATGAGACAGTCTAGCATGACATGTATCAAGTATTGGCTTTCGCGTATCAAGTATTGGCTTTCGCGTATCAATATTGGCATTCGCGTATTGGCTTTCGCGTATCAGCATTGTTGGCCTAAGTTTGCATAAGTTAAGTCGAGTGCCATCACTTTAAGTCGAAAGGACCGTAATGTAAAAGATGGCTAAGTCAGGGAGTCGTTAGGCACGACCTGCACGAGTCGTCCCCTTAACATCGTTGGCACGAAAGTTGGTCTAGAGGCACTTGAGTTTAAGGAAAAGTATTGGCATGGCCGAGTTCGCATGATTTGCTCCTCGGCGAAGCACAGGCTCGAACATGTTAAGTTGCGAATAGAGTATGGCACGACCCTGCCGTCTCGAGTTCAAGTTTGGTCAAGTACATGTACGACGAGGCACTTCCTCGATCGAAATACACGTTAACATGATAGCATGACTATGTCGTCGCATAACGAGTTGGTTAGACGTCAAGTCTTAAAACTGATCCTAAGGCAAGACTAGAAAGACAATCGAAAGGGTTTAAGCTGCACAAAGTAAATGAACGTGTCGGTTTTGTATGGGTGGGCGAGGAGCTCACTCCACCAGTATAGTTGAGTACTGACACCCACACAGTGTTTTATGTGCAGGCACAGGTAAAAGCTCGTGGCGCGGAGCCGCTTGGATGCGTCGAGGTACGGAGTTCCTTGACGAGTCAAAGCGTGCGGCCATGTGAACTCAAGACTTATACAGGACATAATGTATGGACATTACCTTTCGAAGCTTCCACTGGCTCAACCATTTGTTTCGAGAGATGAGAGAGAGCAGAGAGACTTGTAAAATAAGAGAAAAGTGAGCACGACTTGTAATTTGGCTTTGCGCCCACAAATGTAATCTTGTATTCAATATCAATAAAAGAGTTTCTTTTTAATGACTTGTGTTCATGTGGTCTTGTTCTAAATTTCCGCTGCATGTTTCAATATTTCTGCTTGGGACTTCTGTGCGACGACCCCGTCGCCGCCGATGTAATCGGCCGTTATGAAACTGCCTTGCACAAGCGCAATCTAGGCTCGTGCGGCATCACGTCTTAGCGAGGACGATCGCTCCTACGGGTGTGGGGCGTGACAAGAGTAGTATAAATAGAGCTTGAATTCTTTCATTTCAAATCATCTCTCACCTTCAAATATTCAAGCCTTCTAAGCTCTACTACTCTAAGCCTTATTCTTCCATATCTCCTAAGCCACAACTCTCCTTAGCCCAAGGTTCTTAGTGCGATATCAGCTAGAATTTGTGTGCAAGAGTGAAAGAAAAGTCACTTGGATAATTCCAAGTTTCGCCACCTACGAATCTGTAAGAAGTTGGCGTGCTCTTCTGAGTAAAGGCATGTGGTTGTACACTATTTCATAAATAGTGGATTTTAATCCTGAGCTAGATTTCTCAGACCTGGACTAGTCCTCCACGAGGGAAACCAGGTTAAAACTGATGTGTCTGCGAATGCTCTTCTGAACTTTATTTACTTTCGCATTTCTCTCTGATTTATTTACTATCTTGATAGTTGTTTTGTGGAGGTGATACAGAGTTAATTTTTATTTTGTGATTATCGACACATACTCTATTCACCCCCCTCTAGAGTTGCCTATATGTTATTTCACATTGGTCCTGCATCAATTTTCATTTCTTGGTTGCACTTCACTTGGGGATGTTTTAGATTTCAGCTCAAATAGGCACTTTATTTTTTTTATTTCTTTCCAAGTAAATAGAACACATTTGCGTTGTTCTTGCAAAATAAATTGGTACACTTGTACTACAAAAAAACCTATAGATTAGCGACAATGGATATGATACAACAGATGATGTCCAAGTGACGGAATGTCAACTGAGACACCATTTCGTCATGCTTGGTGACGGTTCGACAACACGCCTTACGTCGTTGATTTTAGGACCAACGACAGATTTGACGTTGATGGTTCGTCGCTTGGGTCAAAATTTAAGTTCTGACCTAGACTCATTTAGACCATACCTAGCCTCACTTAGATCATTTTGATTGACAACATGTCTCCTTAAAAAAAGTTCAGCAAGAGATAATGTTACCACGTTAAAATGCACAGCCCAATAAATCCCAAACTTCATTACAATATGCAAGGCTTGCCAACTACACCCAAAAAAAGTATTTGTGTTGATGCAAGATTTTTGTTGAAAAACACAAAGGACAAGCCAAAATGTTAAGACAAAAAAAACAACAAAAAAACAAGAAAATTATTCTAGTTCCCAAAAAACTTTGGGCTCAGAGGCTAAAAGCAAGATACTTGTTGTTATGCATAATATCCATATCGTTGTGATCTTTCATTCATTATCTGGGATTACCTATGTTATAATCAAATATAGTATCTGATGTTGAAAATATAACAATATTTATCTAGATAATAGACCAAGACCATGGTTGACATGGATGTAACCAAAGAACCAACCACACTCAAGAAAATTCACACTTTGATATTGCATACTTGCTCCTCATCGTAGCCTAGGTAGGGGGAGGGACATCAAGCAATAACATAAGTGTCACGACCCACACCCAGTATAGGGGCACGAGAAGTGGGTACGTCCAGCCTACGCCGCAGTGTCGGCGGTAGAACGTTGTTCTAGGTCACTATTTAATCAACAACTCACGCAATTATATAATATACTTGTCACAATCTCAACTCCGAATGGAGGACAAGTATAAGATACGATAATACTCAATCACAATCTAAGCACGATAAGATAACACATGAGTTTAACAACTATATAAAACTCAAGCAACTTAAATAAACTTCTAAACATCTCAAACAATCTCAAATACAACTCAATTTCCACTTATTATAAACAAGTTCTAAAAGTAAAACTAAACCATAAACTAGTAATCTACTCCAAGCTCTAGTGGTCCTCTAGGCTAGCTGTGAATCTCCAAGTTACCTGTAATATTTTCAACATGTCCAGTCAGGACAGGAGTGAGCACAATGCATCTCACGCAGTTTATAACATGTTAAGAAATATAAAGCATGCAAAAGAGTAAGATACATGAACTGTAAGAAGATGTACATGAAAATGAGAGAGAATTTATAATTTAAAATATATATAGGATAATTAAAACTGCAAGTACTAGTGATTTAGAGCACAATATGGTTATGTAAACAGGTTAGGTTATACAATAACAATGGTAACTCCATCATACGTGAGTGTACAATGGACATATACAATAGTTTATACAATATTTGTACAATAGAATTTGATTACATAACCATTTCCTACTCACCCTCCTCAATCAATACACAAGGATCCAATCCAGTTACTTTACCTTGTACAATAGTTTCTCCATGAAGCTCATGTGATCATGAGAGTACAAGATGCACAATGTGTATACATGAATAGGGGTGTACAATAAATATAATATGTTCATGAAACGTACATCACAATATGTATCTGTTGAACACAATGGGGATAACATCGCAGAAGAAGATCCATATAGTACCAATCCGTAATAACAATCGTGCCAGTATTAAGTAAAGTAATCTAGAGCAAGAATATAAGTCCTGACAAGTATAAAACGTTCAGAGAATGTACTCGTCTGATACCCTGAACAACTGATATAAAAAGATGGCCAACTGGAGTCACAGAGTCCTAGTTAGAGCAATACAGGTTATAAAGAGTTTAATTTATATGGTAATTGAAATTATAATACAATCTACACAAGTCTAAGTCAATCTAGGTCAAAGTCAACTCTTGGTCAACACTGGTCAATTATAAAGTCAAACTAGGTCAAATATGGTCAAACTAGCTAGGGTTGGGTCAACAATGGTCAACTAGTCTAGGTTAGTCAATTCTAGGTCTAAACAAACTAAGTATATGCAAATCAAGTATCCAAGATAGCTACTAACTCATAGCCTAAGTCACTTGCTAAACTAAGCCATAAGCTAACAAGGCACACAAACTTAGTCATATAATGTTTATATATATTATTCACATTCACATATTCATATACATAGATATATATAGGAAAGCTATATATATAGGCACATACATATATATATATACACACAGAGAGCGAAGGAGAGGTAAAAGAGTAAGTGAGTGTGTGTGTGTGACATGTGTGTGAAAGGATATGTGTTAATGTTCTCAGATTTAGTGATAGGTAGGTGTATGTGACATGGGATACATGGTGTCAAAGGATGTATGAATGCATGTGTGTAAAAGTTTATAGGTTAACTCAGTTTATAGAAATATATACTTACATTACATACATACATACATACATACATACATACATACATACATACATACATACATACATACATACATACATACATACATACATATCATATATACATACATACATTGCATACATGCCTACATACATATCACATATGCATACTTGCATTCATTCATGCATCTATACATACATACATAGATCCATACATACATATTTGAATACATTATATACTTGCATACATTATATTTCATATATGCATACTCTACATTATATTACATTCACATATCATTAAGGTGCATACATATACTTATTTCATATATTTTCATTACATACATGTCATTACATAAATACATGCATCTATACAATATATACATTGTATACAACATAGAGAAATAGAAGAGGGAAAACTGAAATGGAAAGGGAAGAGATAGAAAAATGTAAGAAAAGGACAAAATAGTGGACATATACATGCTTGCATCATATATTCTACATTACCATACATGCTATCATTATATATTGTATTACATTATGTACACATTATGCATTCATATCTATCATTACATGTATACCTTGTATTCATATCTAGCATTCATTATATTCTTTCATGCATACATTGTATATCATTCTTTCATTCATGCATTTATGCATTGCTTACATACATTACATTGATTGTATTCCTACATGCTTATATATATATATATATATATATATATATATATATATATATATATATATATATATATATATATATATAAGGAGATACACATCATATATAAATATTATTTCATTCATCTAACATATCATGTATTACATACTCTACATTCATTTAATATCCATACTACATAGGCTCATAGGTTATACAAAATGTCTATGTCGTATAGTCACTATTCTACTTAAAACCAATACTGTACCAATTGGGCCTTCACTAAATTTTAGGATTAAAGTATGTCGTAGCCCTTTGTGTTAGCTTTCCGAAACTTTAAACGGATCGCATTACCGAAACGCGTTCATCTTTCGTACAACTAACACTCAAATAATTTTAAAGAAAGTTTCAAAATGAATTTAGTTTATTAAAATATATATTTGGAAAGCTAACTTCGATACGGTTCTTTTAAAAAAACGGAAGATAAATCGGAGTTATAAGCTAAAAGTTATGACATTTCTAAGTTGCTTTGGTTAATAAAAACATGGATAAAAATTATGACGAATTTGAGTTATTTTGGACAAAAGAAACACATGTAGGCCAAGATACTTGGATACCAACATAGGTATCCAAATAAAACTCATTCTAACCATCCTAACCAAGATCAATCCACTCTCTAACCATTCTAAAACAAAATTTAAATATCTATTTAAACTATTATCATACATACATACACATGGGGTATCCTAATTTGGGATCTATCAAGTAAGACACAAGACACATATCTGAAATTCTCACGATAGCTCCAAATGGCCTCAAATTAAAATCTAATGGTTGTACATGCATGGGGATGGATCATATGGATTCAAATCTAACTAAAATGCAAGAGAAATTAAAATAGAGAGATGGTTATACCTATTGGAAGTGGCATCCCAATGACACTCAAAGGACACGATTCCGACACGAAAGCTCCTCCAAAATGGACACCCTTCCTTGCTCCTTGCTCCCAATCCTTGCTAGCACCTCCTCCTTGGTTGAATGAGAAAAAATGATGGAAGATTGGAAGAAGAATGGAGGGATTTGGAGATCAAAATCAAAAGGAAAGCTCTCAAGTTTGGGGAAGAACAAATTAGGATTCTTTGTAGAGGTGAAAAGAGGCAAGGGTTTTCTTAAGGATTCTTTATAGGTAGGGAGGACACTTGATAGTTGGTCATTAGATTAATTAGGGTTAGTTTTACATGTAGATGAGTGGCTAGGGCTTGTCCACCCAATTCTAAGCCTTCCTATTGGTTCAATTAGTCATAAGGCTTTCTTTTTCACAAATATCCCAATAGGTAAATATCCTACTATGAAATATCAAGATATTGTTAATCTAACTTAATCATTAAGTCTCTAACCTTCTAACTAAACCTCCATGAGCATCATTAACATCTAGGTTTAGTCAAAACTAGGTTAGCCTCTAACAATTCAATTAGCACAATATTAATTAATCAAAATTCATTTTCATTAATAAGTCAAAAATGACCAAAATACCCTTAGGCTAAAAAGTTACAATTAGTCATCCTAATCACATGGTTAGGTCCCCATGGTCATGGTTAGTCTCTAGATCATGCAGTCTCTAGGGTTACACTAGTTAACCATCAAAATCACAATTCAACATTTTGAATAGTTTTAAATAATTAAAAATCACCAAAAATCATAACATAGTTTAAATATCATTATTAAATAATTATAATTACAAAATTTCAAAATTACCCTTATTTTAGAAACTGGGTGCTACAAGTCTACCCTCCTTAAAAAAAATTCGTCCTCGAAATTAAGATGGTCGTACTCCTTCTAGGTTAAACTCCCAACAATCAAGGTCAAGAAAACTATATCTAAAACATACAAATTGTGGTCCTTTTTGTCGTGATATCACGGTCTTGATCAGGGTCACTATAATATCTATCACAGCACAAAACATCTTGACAGATACTAATGGAATCACACAATAAGATAGTAAGAAAAACAGGAAAGAAAGACCAGCTAACCCGTCACCCGTAGCGTCGGTCTATGCGTCTGTCAGCGCAAAAGCCCTGCCCCTCCGGGGTATATCCCTCTAATGGTGCGGGGCACGGTGCTGCGCTACAGGTGTCCAACATTCCTCTATCTGATCCATGATACTCAAGTAATATCCATACTGATATTTCACTCCATTATACTAGGGCACCATCTATATGATATCTATTCTGCAATCTGATAATCATACTCGTCTATCCAGAACCATGTTACCAGAATTCTCGTCATACCAATAAGTATACCTGTGATAATCTATAGAGTCTGTAACTAATGTACATACCTCTCGAATCATGGTATTTAAAATTTTTGCATTATCGCTAGCTTGGCAGCAAAAACTTTAAATTTTCACACCCGAAAAATATATCCAAAATCAGACTCTATCTCATCGCCAAACCAGCTAATATGGCTGTAGAAGACTCTAGATTCTATGACTAAGGCAACCTAGCCCATAATGTTATCTTGGCAGAAAATCAAGTCAATAATGAATACCAAGAATCAAATTCAACAATGAACAAGGAAGTAGACAGAAACTGTCGTAATTGAATTTCAAGATAGTTTATAATGAGATTCTCAAGGGTCATCCCAGGAATCTTCTCAAGTTGTCCTAACTGCGATTGAGTAACTCTCTATATTGCCTAATCCTATATCCTAACAGCAGGCTTGTAGCAACACTCTAAGTCGAGCACCACTACGAAATTGCACTAGTTGCGACTCTGACTTGTGTGGGTCACCACAAAAATGAGTCATGACCGACACCTAGTTTAGAGGCACAAGAAGTGGGTACATTCAGCCTAGGTCGCAGTATCGGCGTTAGAACGCTGTTCTAGGTCACTATCTAATCAATAACTCACGCAATTATATAATATAACTGTCACAATCTCATCTCCGAATGGAGGACAAGTATAAGATACGATAATACTCAATCACAATCTAAGCACGATAAGATAACACATGAGTCTAACAACTATATGAAACTCAGGCAACTTAAATAAACTTCTAAACAACATTTAAAACAATCTCAAATACAACTCAATTTTCACTTATTACAAACAAGTTCTAAAAGTGAAACTAAACCATAAACTAGTAATCTACTCCAAGCTCTGGTGGCCCTCTAGGCTAGCTATGAATCTTCAGGTTACCTGTAATATTTTTAACAGGTCCAGTCAGGACAGAAGCGAGCACAATACATCTCACGCAATTTATAACATGTTAGGAAATATAAAGCATACAAAAGAGTAAGATACATGAACTGTAAGAAGATGTATATGAAAACGAGAGAGAATTTATAACTGAAAATATATATAGGAAAAGTAAAACTGCAAGTACTAGTAATTTAGAGCACAATATGGTTATGTAAACAGGTAGGTTATACAATAACAATGGTAACTCCATCATACGTAAGTATAAATGGACATATACAATAGTTTATACAATATTTGTACAATAGGATTTGATTACATAACCATTTCCTACTCACCCTCTCCAATCAATACACAAGGATCCAATCCAGTTACGTTACCTTGTATAATAGTTTCTCTATGAAGCTCATGTGATCATGAGAGTACAAGATGCACAATGAGTATACATAAATAGGGGTGTACAATAAATACAATATGTTCGTGAACAGCACATCACAATATGTATCTGTTGAACACAATGGGGATAACATCGCAAAAGAAGATCAATATAGTATCAATCCGTGATAACAATCGTGTCAGTATCAAGTAAAGTAATCTAGAGCAAGAATATAAGTCCTGACAAGTATGAAACAATCAGAGAATGTACTCGCCTGATACCCTGAACAACTGATATGAAAAGATGGCCAACTGGAGTCACAGAGTCCTTGTTAGACCAACACAGGTTATAAAGAGTTTAATTTATATGGTAATTGAAATTATAATACAATCTACATGAATCTAAGTCAATCTAGGTCAAGTCAACTCTTGGTCAACTATAAAGTCAAACTAGGTCAACTCTAGTCAACTGTGGTCAACTAGCTAGGGTTGGTTCAACAATGGTCAACTAGTCTAGGTTAGTCAATTCTAGGTCTAAACAAACTAAGTATATGCAAATCAAGTATCCAAGATAGCTACTAACTCATAGCCTAAGTCACTTGCTAAACTAAGCACAAAACTAAGCCATAAGCTAACAAGGGACACAAACTTAGTCATATAATGAATATATATTATTCACATTCAAATATTCATATACATAGATATATAAAGGAAAGCTATATATATAGGCACATACATATATATATACACAGAGAGAGCGAAGGAGAGGTAAAAGAGTAAGTGAGTGTGTGTATGACATGTGTGTGAAAGGATATGTGTTATTGTTCTCAGATTTAGTGATAGGTAGGTGTATGTGACATGGAATACATGGTGTCAAAGGATGTATGAATGCATGTGTGTAAAAGATTATAGGTTAATTCAGTTTATAGAAATACATACTTACATTACATACATGCATACTTACATATCATATATACATACATACATTGCATACGTGCCTACATACATATCACATATGCATACTTGCATTCATTCATGTACCTATACATACATACATACATAGATGCATACATACATATTTGAATACATTATATACTTGTATACATTATATTTCATACATGTATACTCTACATTATATTACATTCACATATCATTAAGTTGCATACATATACTTATTTTTATTACATACATGTCATTCATACATATTACATAAATACACGCATCTATACATTATATACATTGTATACAACATGGAAAAATAGAAGAGAAAAAACTGAAATGGAAAGGGAAGGAAAGGAAAAATGTAAGGAAAAGGAAAAACAGAGGACACATACATGCTTGCATTATATATTCTACATTACCATATACGCTATCATTATATATTATATTATATTACATTATATATACATTATGCATTCATATCTATCATTACATGTATACCTTGCATTCATATCTAGCATTCATTATATACTTTTATGCATACATTGTATATCATTCTTTCATTCATGCATTTATGCATTGCTTACATACATTACATTGATTGCATTCCTACATGCTTGCATTCAACCATATATATAATAATGTAAAGAGGATACATATCATATATATATATATATCATTTCATTCATCTAACATATCATGCATTACATACTCTACATTCATTTAATATCCATACTACATAGGTTACACAAAATATCTATGTCATATAGTCACTCTTCTACTTAAAATCAATACTGTACCAATTGGGCCTTCACTAAATTTTAGGATTAAAGTATGTCGTAGCCCTTTGTGTTAGCTTTCCGAAACTTTAAACGGATCGCATTTTCGTGTCCGGAAGCTCCCGAAATCGCAAAAATACCGAAACGTATTCATCTTTCGTACAGCTGACACTCAAATAATTTTACAGAAAGTTTCAGAATGAATTTGTCTTATTAAAATATATATTTGGAAAGCTAAATTCGATACGGTTCTTAAAAAAAGGGAGATAAATCAGAGTTCTAAGGTAAAAGTTATGAGATTTCTAAGTTGCTTTGGTTAATAAAAACGTGGATGAAAATTATGACGAATTTGAGTTGTTTTGGACAAAAAAAATACATGTAGGCCAAGATACTTGGATACCAACATAGGTATCCAAATGAAATTCATTCTAACCATCCTAACTAAGATCAATCCACTCTCTAACCATTCTAAAACTAAATTTAAATATCTATTTAAACTATTATCATACATACATACACATGGGGTGTCCTAATTTGGGATCTATCAAGTAGGACACAAGACACATATCTAAAATCCTCAAGAGAGCTCCAAATGGCCTCAAATTAAAATCTAATGGTTGTACAGGCATGGGGAGGATCCTATGGATTCAAATCTAACTAAAATGCAAGAAAAATTAAAATAGAGAGATGGTTATACCTATTGGAAGTGGGATCCCAATGATACACTCAAAGGACACGGTTCCGACAAGAAAGCTCCTCCAAAATGGACACCCTTCCTTGCTCCTTGCTCCCAATCCTTGCAAGTACCTCCTCCTTGGTTGAATGAGAAGAAATTATGGAAGATTGGAATAAGAATGGAGGGATTTGGAGATCAAAATCAAGAGCAAAGCTCTCAAGTTTGGGGAAAAAGAAATTAGGGTTCTATGTAGAGGTAAAAAGAGGCAAGATTTTTTTTAAGGATTCTTTATTGGAAGGGGGGACACGTGATGGCTGGTCATTAGATGAATTAGGGTTAGTTTTACATGTAGATGAGTGGCTGGGGCTTGTCCATCCAATTTTAAGCCTTCCTATTGGTTCAATTAGTCATAAGGCTTTCTTTTTCACAAATATCCTAATAGGTAAATATCCTACTATGAAATATCTAGATATTGTTAATCTAACTTAACCATTAAGTCACTAACCTTCTAACTAAACCTCCATGAGCATCATTAACATTTAGGTTTAGTCAAAACTAGGTTAGTCTCTAACAATTCAATTAGCACAACATTAATTAATAAAAATTCATTTTCATTAATAAGTCAAAAATGACCAAAATATCCTTAGGCTAAAAAGTCACAATTAGTCATCCTAATCACATGGTTAGGTCCCCATGGTCATGGTTAGTCTCTAGGTTATGCAGTCTCTAGGGTTATACTAGATAACCATCAAAATCACAATTCAACATTTTAAATAGTTTTAAAATAATTAAAAATTATCAAAAATCATAACATGGTTTAAATATTATTATTAAATAATTATAATTATAAAATTTTAAAGTTACCCTCATTTTAGAAACTGGATGCTACAATAAGAAACACAGAAATGAAGCCATTCACTATTTTTCAATTCTAAACAGCACAAAAGATGAGAACATTATTGAGAAACACAAAAACAAGGCTTGTCACACATAAACCTCTATCAAAGCCATTCTCTATTTCCAAACATCAAAAAGCCAACTCTCAATCTCTCCCTAACAAAGTAAGCCAACATCACTTGTCAAATATTAGAATAAACAAAGCTAGCAGCAGCAACAAGTAGAATATGAAGGAGGCATCTTTCTGACAAAAAAGAGACTAAAAAAATGTAGAATTTGTACTATGAAAACTAAGTCAAATACTACATAGAATCTGTAACTATTAAGACTAGGGAAAAATGCTAGGAGCAGCTACACAAACAAACTTTTGCAAGTTTATCCTTTAATTTGCAAAAGGATAAACAAAGCCTGGTGGTTTATGTGTATTAGTATCACCAAATAATGCAAACATGTAGAATATTTATTTGTCTAACCAAATCAACATAACAATGGCAAAAAGTTAGTTTTCCCAACTAGGTCAGAACAAAACATGAACAAAAAAAGTTATAAACTTCTGAAGAACCCAAGTGTAAGTATCTGTCTGAGAAAGAATAACCAACCACAAAAGTAGATACACATAAATTCTAAAAAGAAAAACTAAAAACTAAAAGTAAAAATTAAAAATTAAGAAATAAAAACTAAAAACTAAAAAATTTAAATTTTAAATTTTAAAACAAAGGCAAAAAATAAAATTTTCAAAGTTAAAAACTTATCAATTAAAAACTAAAAATTTTAAATGTAAAACTAATCAATTAAAAACTAAAAATTTAAAATTAAAAATTAAAAATTAAATACAAACTAAAATTTTAAAACTAAAAAATAGGCAATAATAAAAAAAATTGAGAATAATAAATAATAAATTAAAAGAAATAATATATAATATACAATAAATAATACAAAATAAATCATAAATTAAAAATTTAAAATTTAAAATATAAAATATAAAATTAAAAATAAAAATTAAAAATTAAAAATTAAAAATTAAAAATTAAAAATTAAAAACTAAAAATTAAAAATTAAAAATTAAAATTAATATTAAAATTAAAATTAACATTAAAACTAAAATCTAAAAATTAAAATTAAAAATTAAAAAATTAAAAAAAAATAGAAGTTAAAGGCTAACAATTAAGAATTTATTAAAAATTAGAAATTAAAAATTAAAGTTAAAAGATAGAAGTTAAAATTTAAAAATTAAATGTTAAAAGTTAAAAGTTAAACATTAAAAGTTAAAAATTAAAAATTAATTATTAAAAACTAAAAATTAAGAATTAAGAATTTAAAATTTGAAATTAAAAATTAAAAATTAAAAATTAAATAATAAAAACTAAAAATTAAAAATTAAAACTTAAAAGTTTAAAATTAAAAATTAAAACTAAAAATTAAAAATAAGAATAAAGTAATAATTTAAATTTTAAATTTTAAAATTTAAAATTAAAAGTTAAATGTTAAATGTTAAAAGTTAAAAATTAAAAATTAAAATTTAAGATTAAAGATTTATGATTTAAGATTTAAGATTTAAGCTTTAAGATTTATAATTTATAATTTAGAATTTAGAATTTAGGATTTAGGATTTAGGAATTAAGAATTAGGATTTATGATTTATGATTTAGAATTTAAAATTTAAAAATTTAAAATTTAAGGTTTTAAAATTTAAATTTTATTAAAGTTTAAAATTTAAAATTAGAAATTCTAAAAACTAAAAATTAATAAATAAAGTATAAAGAATAAAAAATCAAAAAAATAAAAAATAAAATGTACAAAATAAAAAGTAATTAATAATTAATAATTAATAATTAATAATAAATAATTAATATATAATATATAATAATTAATAGAAAATAGAGAATAGAGAATAGAAAATAGAAAATGGAAACTAAAAAATAGAAAATAGGAAATAATCAAAAACAAATTAATGGTTAATTAAGAACAAAGTAATGGTTAAAATGTAATGGATGAATGAAGAATAAAACGTTTAGACGAAAAAGTAATGGGTGACTAAAACATTTGGAACTTTTATGGTTAGAAGTAATTAATTTGGTTGGAATTCTAATAGTAATAATGCCAGATAATTAAAAATTCAAATTTTAAACTCATTCCAATTAGAGTTTGGTAAAAGAATAATCTGAAATAACATAAGATAGGGAATTAAAATATTTACAAAATATACCAAATATATTCCCTCTCTATTCGGATAGATTCTATCCAACTAGGTTAATTATTGAATAACACAATACCATTTATACATGAGCTGAGTTATCACAAATTAAGGAAATGACAACATGGTTGGCGAGCAAGCAAAAAAAAACAAAACACAAAAAAGCTAGTAAGATGAATGACTGAGTAGTGAGTAATATGTAATGAATATTCTTATTCGTGAATTGAATATTCTTCCTTTTTATGCATGCATAAGATGGTAATGAACATAATATTCTTTCTTCTTTTGCTCAAACCTATTAATTAATCATTTGCAAGGAGATTGAACATAATATTCTTTCTTCTTTTGCTCAAACCTATTAATTCATCATTGGAAGGAGATTGAACAAAATATTCTTTCTTCTTTTGCTCAAACCTATTAATTCATAGGATCTCTGTAATTATACCTAATAAATGATATTTTGCCTATATAAATCACGTCCTTGCTCTCGTTATTTCATCAACATCTCAGCACAAGAGACACAGACAGACATTAGCAATGGCGGCTTTGGTAGTAATAGCTTTTGTTGTAACTATTGGTGGGTTCCTAATGGCATCAGGAGCCAAGGCTGGAGGTGGTTGGGATACTGGCCATGCAACTTTCTATGGAGACATGAATGGTGGAGAAACCATGCGTGAGTTTATGATCTTCTAAATTTTTCTAGATTTTCCGTCATCATGGATCTTCTAAATCTATAGCATGTCATTATCATTTTCAACCTTAATGACACAACAACATTGTTGAACGTCAATTTTGGATCGTGTGTCCGTACTCAGTCAATACGTTTCCAAACGAAACAATATATATATGAACAATACTGTGACATGGACACAACATAAAAGTTTTTGAGGTATCCATCGTTCCTAGCTTTCCTTTGAATATAACTCTTTAAAGTTACACATATATATAGAGAGAGGAGCTTTGCAAGAATGTTTGTAAGTACATGACCTGTGTTGGAAGTACATGACCTGCTATGCCTACAACCAAAGCCTTACAATTTTCTTACAACCATCATGTGTCGGAACTTCGATTGGAGGAGAGAGAAAATGGTGGAGTGAGAAGGGAGATGGGACTCATGTGACAAGGGTGGAAGAGAGAAGGGTTGTAACAAGTTATAAATATTTGGTTGTAGACTTGGCATTTTACATATAGAGAGAGATTGATTTTAGCTTAGTCCTGTCTACGTACATACTCAAGAATTCTCTTGAAACCTGTCATTTTCCACCAATTTATTTATACTTTCTTCTCTTACCTACTTATGGAACGTACTACTGCAGAGGGAGCATGTGGATATGGCGATCTCTTCAAGCAAGGCTATGGCCTCGAGACCGCGGCACTAAGCACGGCCCTCTTCAACAATGGCCTAACATGCGGCGCCTGTTACCAACTCCAATGCATCAACGACCCCGAGTGGTGCAACCCTGGGAGTACCATCACCATCACTGCCACCAACTTCTGCCCTCCCAATGCTTCGAAGCCGAACAACGACGGCGGTTGGTGCAACCCACCTCTCAAGCACTTCGACCTCGCAATGCCCATGTTCGTGAAGCTGGTGAAGGACTACCATGCAGGCATCATCCCCGTCCAGTTTCGGAGGGTGCCTTGCAGTAAGAAAGGTGGCATGAGGTTCGAGATCAAGGGAAATCCTAACTGGATCCTTGTCCTGGTCTATAACGTCGGTGGAGCTGGAGACGTGACAGCGGTCTCGGTCAAGGGATCGAGGACCGGATGGATCCAGATGAAGAGAAACTGGGGACAGAACTGGCAGACGGGCACACAGTTGCTCGGCCAGAGCTTGTCGTTCAGGGTCACCGCGAGCGATGGAAAGACGGTGGAGTCGACCAACGCGGTGCCGGCTAATTGGCAATTTGGACAGAACTTCGAGGGGAAGCAGTTCTAAGTCAACGTCATTCATTTGGATTGGGAAACAAATTCTACTTCGTTATCAAATTTTGGAAAATAAGGGAGATCGAAGAAGAACCATCCATTTTCTTTTTCTTTGAAGAATATTGAATAGAAGTCAAGGAAGTTGTAGAAAATTCTAATAAAAATTAGATTTTGATATTTCATGATTTTGTTGTCAACAAGTGCTTAAATAGCATATCTAAGCTTTTCCTTTATTTTTTAAGGGCGCTTAGCTGCCAATGCAGCATTGCTGCAGTGGAGGCGTAGGTATCTGGCCTGATCGGTGAGGGGTTAGCCTCGGGACCGTTTAGAATGTAGATGGGTGTGTGAAAAACAAAAAAGCCGTCTATCTTACACGAGGATATATAATTTAAATAAATTTATGCATGTTTGTCCTATCAAATATTCGTTTTACTTGTATCACTACAACAAATATGGGATATGATAGCGCACCTATATATGCCCCCGCTATAATAATCCCATGTACAAGAACGCTATAAAGTTATAGCGTTCACGAACGCTATTCATGGATTATAGCGTTCATTGATGCTATAGACAATGTATAGCGTTTTGAAACGCTATATGATAGTTATAGCAATTAGGAACGCTATAGAACTTTAATAGCATTCATGAACGCTATTAATATATTGTAGCGTTCATGAACGCTAAAGACATGTTATAGCACTTACAAACGCTATATAGTTTACATAGCCTTTACGAACGCTATAGTTCATTAATAACATTTGTTAACGCTATAAATGTGTTATGGCATTCCTGAACGCTGTTTATTTTTAATTGCGTTCCTGTATGTTATTGTTTGTTAATAGCGTTTCGATATATATATCTGCTTTTTATAGCATTTTTTTCCTGCTATTATATGTGCAACAATAGCATGTCAGAATGCTATTGCAGAGTCAAAATTCTGTATTCAAAAATTTGCAGAATGCAGCACATCAGAATACTATTGCAGATAATGCCACAGTTACACAAAATGCAGATATTCAAAAATTTAAATGTGAATCAATCACAGAATGAATTCCGAACATAAGTAAATTCATTAATTTCACTTTCTAACATATGTAGAACAACGAAGTAGTACCAAACATTCAAAATTCTTAATTTCTCCATGTAGAACAACGAAGTAGTACCAAACATATGTTCAAAAATTAAACATTAACAGTGTAGTCAGCTACATATATCCCAAAATGTTGACTATCTAACATTTATCTCCCTTCGAGCCTATCCACAACCAAAACTCCTCAGAAAGCATCCTCTTCCTTCATCCAACCTACACAAAAATAGGGGATAAATCATTAGTGTAAAGAAAAAACCATCTCGAGCCGATCCAGACAATTGACGAAAAGTAAATTATTGGGATAGGAAAAGTGATGCCTTACCAGTGCACTAGTTGAGTCTTATGTGTTTATATATTCTGTTGTAATTGTAAGTGTTCTCAACTCTTCTTCTCGTTTTTTGACTGAATTAATATCTTACTATAGAAGAATAATTTGATCAAATTCTTGTGTAACAAATCCATAAAGGAAAGGTAGAATACTTGTATATTCAGGAGCCTTATATAGTCAATTGTAGTGTATCCATTGTCCCAGGAACCCTGTAATCAAAGTCTATTAATATTCGACAACCGGTAGAAATAGGGAGCATAAAAGACATCAAAGTCTATGTTACAGGAAACTGCACATCGAAGTCTATGTTTGTGTCCAAAACATGGTGGTGTGTTAGGGTGTCCAGTCAATAGTTGCATAGTCTCCGCAGTCAATGGCATATTGTCATTCTTGACCAGATATCATTATATAAATCACTCTTTAACATATCAATACAACTGAAGTTACTAGAATGGAAGTATTGATAGAAACAAAAATGCTCATAATTGTCAATTCAGTCATCATGAAGAATTGAATATGTAAGCATTACATTTTAGTATCCTTGGAAGGATACTACTAGATTATCAGCATCGAACCACGAGTCATCTAAAATTTATATATCTACTATACCCACCCCTACTAATAAATAGATCAAACGTGCTTCAATTTATAAAAAAAATTGTTAAGCTCATCGAAGAGATATGAACACATCAGAGGAATATAGCTACTAATAATAATCAAATGTCTACTGCGTACAAGTTACTCCTACATATTATGGTAAATAGTATCTAATAAGCCAAAATTAATATCATAAATTTGAAATTTTGAAAATTTGAAATATTCTGAGTGTGTAACGAGATAAAACTTACAGCAGCAATGACCCAATGGAACAGAGGAAAAGAAAAACAAAAAATTCAGGCCAACTATAGTGCAGGATATGAATACAACAGCTATACGGGCAAACCCTGAGATGAGTC
This sequence comes from Iris pallida, assembly GCA_029216955.1. Lineage (NCBI taxonomy): Eukaryota > Viridiplantae > Streptophyta > Magnoliopsida > Asparagales > Iridaceae > Iris > Iris pallida. The sequence continues at coordinate 8,581,295 of JANAVB010041818.1, read as the reverse complement.
GGTCCAGGAAACTGGACAACGATTTACAAGGGGTGAAGCTAGTGTAAGAAAAGCAGTTTATCTAAAGAAGAAGAAGAAGAAGAAGAAGAAGAAGAAGAAGAGAAATTGGTGTGGTTTGACAAAACCACAGTTACAGCAATGTTTGACACGAAGAAACTAAGTTAATTCCAAATGTTACAAACTCCACACTTGGTTTTTACTTCCGACAGCTACTTAATTCGATGTCTATTAATTTGCTATTGTTGTCTGTGCAATTGCTTCTTTCGTGAGCTGTACTTACAGCTCCCGTAGCCTGCAGTAAAGAAAATCCGCATTAAACACACACACGAAGAAAATTAGAATGGGATGCAAATAAAGCATTTTGGCATTGCAGTTCTTACTCGGACAGAAGAAAGTTCAAAATTTATGGTCCAAATTGGATTATTTAAAGTTTAAACAACACATCCTGCCATACAACATGAAGATAAGTATTTGACTTCTTATCCAGATGCTGACATAAAGACCAATCCATGAACTAGACTATGGTATATATTATAAATAAACAGATTTCCTTGATTCATGGTGAGAAACTTGACACAATCATAAACCTAAAACTAGCGTCCAAATCTACGACACAAACATCATAGTTATGCGCCAGTAATTTTGCAAAACAATATTTGATAAAGGTACACTATCAAAAAAATTATACTTGATTGCACAATCTATTGAAATGCTCGATAAGCAAAGTTAAGGAACCATTTTTTTATACTGGCGTACCTCATGTTGTCTGTATCTCTCAACTTGACCTTTGCTTTATCAAGCTCCTTCCTTGAATTTTCATTTTCCCTTGCCATGGAAAATGATGACAAACATGAAACTTCCTTCTGGAGAGTGAGAACTTGATAAAGGAGTTCATCACTTCAACCTTCTCCAAATCAAGTTGAACACATTTATCCTACCAACAAACCAAATAATAACATCAAATGAAAAAACATAGAAACAAATATTTGAAATTAAATGATAAATTGGTCATTAACTGTCATGGTCTTCTTCTGGTTAGCTAAATCACAGTTAAGCTCGTCGATTTTATTCTGACTATATCAACCAACTTACTATCCAATTGATTCTACATTTGGAGAAAAATATTGATAAAGATTCATTAGCTATTACTTTATGGAGTAGCATCAGCAAAGTTAACGATAGAATATAAATGCACCTTTTCTAGTTCAAGTTCAAGTTCACTTGCTCTCTTTTCCATGTAACTCATTACTTTTCTGTGCCCACAAAAGATAGATTCTGCTTGTAATATATGTTGGGCAGCAAATTATTTTAGTTCCTGTAAAATATAAACAATATTAACAGTTAATCCATACAGCTGTTAGTCCCGGGGCTTGATCAAAGATGGAAAAACAGATGCAATCGAGATCTGAGATGTCACACAAAAACTTTGCAGTGATCAAACTCAAGATCTACGATGGTACAATAAAACAAATAGCCAAATTACAATCTGAAGGAGGGAAATAGAGAAGAGAAGATCTCTCGTTCTTCCTTGCAAACGTGTTGCAATTGGGACAGAACGAGTTACAATAATCTGGAGAAAGATTAGATGAAGAACAGTTACTGGGGTGTCAAAACACCAATGCTCAAAGCAAGATTCGCCCCACACGATCTGCTTCCAGGAACCAGCAAGTTGAAGAACTTGTAGAACGCTCGAAGTCACCTCTGTTCAGACTCCTCGGATGGACTTGCAATGGCGGCAACAGCTCTTTCTCTCTCTTTCTCCTTTTCTGACTTGTATTTTTTGTAGTAACCACAAAGGAGGCCAGAAGAGAGTATTTATAGAGAGAGGGTGGAAACCCTAGCCGCCTCTTCAGTTATGGAGAGATTGAATCAAATCCCAAAATATAGCAACGAGATTTAATTCAAATCCCACAAAGATAGGAACGAAATTAATTCAAATCCCATAAAGATAGGATCTGAATTAATTCAAATCATACAAAGATAGGATCTGATTTAATCGCAATGATTCAGCCTTTCCATAACTGACATATAATCTACACAGTCAGCAAATCCCTCAATGCGGCAGTAGCAGCAGCCTGGCCACATAAGCCTCATGGCCGCATGAGCCGTATGAGCCATATGGACCGCATGGACCGCATGAGCCGCATGGACCGTATGGGCCGCATGAGCCGCATGGACCGCATGGACCGCATGTGCCGTATGAGCCGCATGAGCCACATGGACTGCATGAGCCGCATGAGCCACATGGACCGTATGAGCCGCATGAGCCGGAGTCCGAGTCCGAGTCCGAGTCGCTAAGCCCCTTTGGGGCTTAGCTCCAAATAGAATTAATCCAAGAGAATGACAAAAGCATTAATGCTTAATCCTTGGAGCCTTATTCTTACCTCCTAGTAAAATCACCCACATGGTTCCCTCCTTAGGGTCACCACCCCATGTGCATATCTCAACAACACACCCAAGTATATATGTTGAGATAACTCATGGTGCATTTCCGATGTGGGACTAAAATTTTACAAGGTATGTTGAGAGCAAGCTCTCTCCATATAAAGAAAGCATCAACAATCCTCCACATATCACAACATATATATGTGTCCAGGGTTGAGCGTTCCCCACAGTAACTGTCTATTTTGCATTAGGATAGATGTCGCTGACGACTTGAATCTTTCTGCATGGGTTAAATACAATGTGATACAAGAATGGACTACGCCTTGAATTCTGCACCACAATTGTAATTCTTCCCACTCACAAAGTGTAGTTACGTGTGCTTCTGGCTGCACATTAAAGGCCCTGTGCCAGCCTGGTTTCAGTGTATAATTTTGGACATCTATAAGTTTACCCTCAAGAGACGGCCTGATATCTCTTTCCATACACTATAGGTGGGTTCTTTATTAAAGAGATATGGCATGAAGCCTTGCGCTTCCTTGCGGTGCTACGCCGCTATGACATGGCCTGAAGCCGAGGCATTACCCCTACCTGGGAACCTCATCGTAGTGTCATACTACTGTAGCATGAGGTCACAAGCCTCTTTGTAGTGCCAAACTACCCAGCATGAAGCCTAAGGCTTCCTTGCGGTGTTACGTCACAACGACATGGCTTGCAATGCCGAGGCTTTACCCCTACCTGGGTACCTCATTGTGGTGTCATGCCACTGTAACATGGGGCCATCCTCCCCTTTGTAGTGCTGTCTACAACTCTTTAATTACGTCATACAGCATTGGGCTACCTGCCTATTTGCGGTGCTACTCCGCTGTGACTTGGCTTGCAAAGCCGAGACATTACCCCTACCTGGGAACCTCATGGTGGAGTCACCCCACTGTAGCATGGAGTTTCACTCCTTGTAGTGCTGCTCTACCGTGCTTCCTGTAAAGCACACCAGGCATTCACTCTGCCTGAGAACTCATTAAGGCGTTTAAGCCAACCTTCCACAGGATCAGTTTTTTCCGCAGAAAAAATATATAGTAGACAAAAGTGGTTATGGGTCCGTATCCCTTCCATGTTCCAGAGAACAAGTACCCACTTCTACCTGATAGTTTTCCAGTCAGTGATCCTCCTTTGAACCAAAAGTTAGATGCCTAGTAGATTTCTCTTTGAACTAATAGCATAAAACTTTATGGTAGGATTACAAAGACACACTATCAGAATGCCTTTAAGCCCATTTTACAAGCTGTGTTATCGACCAACTGGCGCTTGAGGCCTTTCGTGAACGGATCTGCCAGGTTCTCCTGACTCCGAACATCAATTACTGCAATTACACCTCTTTTGATAAGATCGTGTACTGCCCTGTGCTTCAACCGCACAGTCCTCTTCTTTCCGTTGAAGAGGTCATTTGATGCCACCGCCGTAGTCGACTGGTTGTCACAGTATATCGGTATCGTCGGTATCTGAGCCCCAACCACTGGAAGATCATATATGAGCTCCCGAAGCCATTCTGCTTCATCTGCTGCAGTTTCAAGTGCATAGAATTCAGATTCCATGGAGGAACGAGAGAGTATAGTCTGCTTCTTCGACTTCTATGATATAGCAGCTCCACCCATGGAAAAGACATATTCACCTGTGGATCTCTCGCTTTCCACCTCTGAACACCAGCTAGCATCACTGAAGCCTTCCACTACTGTCAGATACCCGTTGTAGTGCAGTACATATGTCTGAGTTTTCTTGAGATATCTCATCACCCGCTTCACAGCTTTCTAGTGCTCAACCCCTGGGTTGCTTGTGAACCGACTCAGCATTCCCATGGCAAAAGCTATGTCAGGCCTTGTGGCAGTGGTTGCGTACATCAAACTTCCGATAACGCTAGAATACTCCAGCTGCCTGACGCTTTCCCTTGAATTTGGCTTCAGTTTCTGATCACACCTGTACGGCGTATCGATACCTGGAAGATCCTTATACCCATAGCGTGTGAGCATCTTCTCAATATAGTGAGATTGTGACAGCGCTACTCCAGTGTCTGTCCGGATGATCTTTATGCCCAAGATGACATCTGCATCCCCCAAGTCCTTCATACTGAACTTGGTTGAGAGGAACTTCTTTTTCTCTGTGACACAGCCTATATCCGTACCTAGGATTAGCATGTCGTCCACGTACAGACAAACGATGACTCCTCTTCCATCAGCGAACTTTGTGTAAACACATTTGTCCGTCTCGCTGACTCTGTAGCCGTTTGACCTAATAACTTTGTCAAACATCTCATGCCACATCTTGGGAGCTTGCTTCAAACCATACAATGATTTCACCAACTTGCAGACTTTATCTTCAAGACCTTTGACGATAAATCCATCTGGCTGTTGCATGTAAATCTCTTCGGTCGGCTCCCCATTCAGGAATGTTGTCTTTACATCCATCTGATGTATCACCAACTTATGTATAGCTGCTAGAGCGATTAACATCATGATGGTGGTCATCCGAGCTACTGGAGCGTACGTGTCAAAGTAGTCTATGTAGTGCCCCGACCCGCAAGATGCCTTATGATGGATGGTTGGTTCGATGAAGCCTTGTTGGACTTGGGATTATATGAAGAATCGCTTGGAAGTCTATGCGATCGTGGCGGGAATCATTCTATGAATGTGAGTAGTGTTGAACCCTTCAAAGATCCTTTAGCTTCACGCTTAAAATAAGGATAGTATGCTATGTTTCTTGTTGAATTGCTCAATAACACCTTGTATGGAATTTGGAAAGATAATGAAAGATAATAATCACATTAACGTAAACTGTTGTGGCTAAGTGAATTGTATGCTTGTACGCTGTTGCGATGAATTACATGACAGGTGAAGGCAAAGTCCCAAATACTTGGGCAGTGAGTATATCGAGCTTTGGCTCAATGAATAGATGGCAAAACAGATGTTAAGACCCAAGAACTGGGCAGTGAGTATGCTTAATTTGCATTCGAATGAATGTATGCTAAACAGATGCTAAGTCCCAAGATTGGGCGGTAAGTACTTTGAGTTGGTTGGAAAGATATGGCAAAGGAGATTGGAAAATAACATTCTATTATCCTGTGCCGATGTAGAATGTTGGTTTCACTAAGACCCTGGATGGGCAGATGATAATGTGAGCATTGGCTCAAGGCAAGATGGCTAGATGGCAAGATGGATGAGAATGATGGTTTTGCTTAGTTTTCCTTATCATGCATTATATGTTTTCTTCTTAGATAAGTTGCATATAGTTGCATGGTCATGGACAACTTGTCGACAAGGTTTCGTTCCTCGAACGGTATTCCTGGGCCATGGAACCCGGTTCGTCCTAGGGGGAACAAGGATGGTGTCGATGTACTGACATCGGAATTGCAGGACTTGCAGTGGGGGCTTGCTACCGCCCACTGAAAGGACGCTGAAATCCCATAGTGCTGAAGTAGTAGCACGGTGTTTCGGAAACCTCCTATGGATTCGCACCCCATTTGGAGTTAGCCGTTCACCAGAAGATGATCCAAGATGGCGTGTCGCCAGTGACCTTCATATAGATAGGTCAGGTGCTAATGATGTCTTATGCAGGCAGAGTAAGTTATTACTCAAATACAGGAAAGGATGTCGGCTGTTGGTAAGAATCACCTGAACGGTGATATTCATATTAAATCCTGATATTGTTCCTAACAATGTCTTGTGCAGGCAGAGTAGTATTATAAATATACAGGGATGGCTACACGACCGTGGGTAAGAATCACCAAAGGGTGATAACAGTATGCTTTTAATTATGTTGGCTATGAGATTTGCATGCTTTACTTCTTGTCGGCTATAACATGAAATTGACCCTAAGGCAACAAGAAAGACCACTGTTAATAATGTTCTGTAACATGATTACTTAGTGTTGTCTTCTTAGGTGAGTTGGGCCAGCACCGCTCGCCAGTACATTGATGATGTACTGACCCACGTTGTGGGCAATATTACAGGTGTTTGCTTGGGGGAAATCCTGTGAATCAGTGCTTGGCATCGATGAATCGGATGGGTGTGCAGAAGCTCTTCTTGCAAGACGATGTCTTCTGCTATACGGGACATAATGTGTGGAACAGTGGAACTCAGATGTACCAGTGAGATTGTAGCCAAATTGGCAAGTCATTGTAAAGAAGTCGTTATATTCATTTGTAGCCTAAAGGGCAAGTGTATACATTCAGTTGGTTACTCAAGAGTCTTGTATTCAGTTGTAAACTCTGTATTCCGCTGCAAGTCTTGTAATCCATTTTGAATATCAATAAAGAGATACATTTCTATATAAATTGTGTGACTTCAATTTATCTGCTTGGTTCCGCTGCATTGTCGATGTTTTCTGAGAATTTCCAGGAACTGTAATGGTTTTGCCTTGTACAAGTGAAATCTAGACTTGTACGGCATCACGCCCAGTGGCTAGTTTTCGATCCTCCGGGATCGGGGCGTGACAGAATGGTATCAGAGCACGGCTTTACGTCCTTGGATTCCTATTCGATTTGTTTCGAATCAACGTTGCTACTAAGATGATTCTAAGCTGCTTCCACGATGATTCAAAGATTGCTTCCGCGATTATTCAAAAGTTGCTTCCGCGGTGAATCAAAGTTGCTTCCGCGAATACTCAAAGTTGCTTCCGCGATGAAATCAACGTTGCCTCTATGATGATTCATAGTGCTTCTGTGATGGTTCTGTGTTGCTTCCAAACTATTCTATGTTGTTCCCTTGACTAAAAGTTCGTTGATCATTCTAACCTCTCACTGGGTGTTCCATACAATAAGTCTAAATATGTGGGCTGTGATATGTGTGCTTTGTTGAATTTCTAAAAGATACCAAAAAGAATAACAATGATGCGATGCGTAAGTTTGTGATGTATGCTGGATGTCTTATGTGTGGGATTCTTTGAATCGATTGTTATGCAGCAATCGACAGTGGGTGATGGCATGGTATGTTGGAACAGAATGTGCATGGATTTCAGTGAATGGGAATCGACAGAATCTTGAGTCGATATTTGTGGTCAGCATAACCACTGCAGGATGGATAGTCCATGTTGGACATTGGTTTGATGCGAAGGAATATTGTATTTGGAATGGCTTGAGCTTTGGGTGGTATATTACATATACCCTTGTCGTGATAAGATGTCCCTTGACCCTTGATGTGTCTATAATCTTGTGATTGCTTTACCTATAAGGTAGTGGGTGGTATCGAATCGTAGCTGAGCTTACGATTGATACATGTTGGCTAGGCGTGTTCCTTGATTGTTAAGTTGGATGACCCATTGTGAGATTTTGATGTGTTCAGATGAACCATCGCTAGACCTTGTCGGTTAGCATTAAGTTGGGTAATAAGAGGATTGAGAATATGAAATGATGCCTTGGTTGGGAAAGAAAAGAATTTCAGATTCAGGCGAGTACTTGAATCAGTGGGTAGAAGGATTGTAGGCTTGGTAATGATAGTGTGGTGTTGCTATTGAAAGATTTTGCGAGAACAACTATGGACCGAATATTGAACGATGTTGGAATTGAGTTAAAGAAATTGCATGTTGGATATCGACAGAATGGATGGTAATGTTTGACGCTTATCGGGATGTTGCAAATAATTTAGAAGATGCAAAGAGTTGCATCGACGACCGAAAATGTTGGAGGACAGCTAGAAATATTACTAGAGTGGGATGATGGTACAATTTGATGGATGAATCAGGATCGAAAGAATTTATGAGTTGCAAACAATGTGTATGGATGCGAACGATGATGAGTACAAGATTTGACCGATGAGAATCGGGGTATCGAAATAAAATGTTGCTATGGGATTTATCAACTTTGGTGGCATGGATGACAATGAACTTGAAAGGAATACTTGATACATCTAAGTTTGAATATTTTGAAATGTTGGATCGGTTGAGGAAAATTTATCGAATTGGAATTGGCGACATCTATCGTCTTAGTAATTGGTTGGAATGTTGAATAAACAAGTGGGATTATAAGAGATGCTTGAAAAAGAATTACTGATGTTCGAAAAGGAAGGTACACCGTAGCTCGTTCGTTTTCTCTATCACTGAACTTGGCTGAAGTGCATGTATTTCGGGGATGCCTAAAATATGTGTATGATTCCGACTAAGTGGTATGCTGAATTCAAACGAAGCCACGGGAAGGATTATCATGTGCTAAGGATTTGCACGAGTGTCGGAGGAAAGATCAAAGATGGTAAACTATGTTGAATCAATTTGGGATGCGGTAACGAGACGGTACATTACTTGAAAATCATTCGAGAGATTGCGGAGAAATAGTGCAAGTTGATCGTTGAGAAGTTTCATGAAAAGTTGGTTGAAGTTTTGGGGATGAGTTTTGTTTTAAGTTTCGAGGAAGAAACTTTTTCTGGGTGGTATATATTGTAGTGCCCCGACCCGCAAGATGCCTTATGATGGATGGTTGGTTCGATGAAGCCTTGTTGGACTTGGGATTATATGAAGAATCGCTTGGAAGTCTATGCGATCGTGGCGGGAATCATTCTATGAATGTGAGTAGTGTTGAACCCTTCAAAGATCCTTTAGCTTCACGCTTAAAATAAGAATAGTATGCTATGTTTCTTGTTGAATTGCTCAATAACACCTTGTATGGAATTTGGAAAGATAATGAAAGATAATAATCACATTAACGTAAACTGTTGTGGCTAAGTGAATTGTATGCTTGTACGCTGTTGCGATGAATTACATGACAGGTGAAGGCAAAGTCCCAAATACTTGGGCAGTGAGTATATCGAGCTTTGGCTCAATGAATAGATGGCAAAACAGATGTTAAGACCCAAGAACTGGGCAGTGAGTATGCTTAATTTGCATTCGAATGAATGTATGCTAAACAGATGCTAAGTCCCAAGATTGGGCGGTAAGTACTTTGAGTTGGTTGGAAAGATATGGCAAAGGAGATTGGAAAACAACATTCTATTATCCTGTGCCGATGTAGAATGTTGGTTTCACTAAGACCCTGGATGGGCAGATGATAATGTGAGCATTGGCTCAAGGCAAGATGGCTAGATGGCAAGATGGATGAGAATGATGGTTTTGCTTAGTTTTCCTTATCATGCATTATATGTTTTCTTCTTAGATAAGTTGCATATAGTTGCATGGTCATGGACAACTTGTCGACAAGGTTTCGTTCCTCGAACGGTATTCCTGGGCCATGGAACCCGGTTCGTCCTAGGGGGAACAAGGATGGTGTCGATGTACTGACATCGGGATTGCAGGACTTGCAGTGGGGGCTTGCTACCGCCCACTGAAAGGACGCTGAAATCCCATAGTGCTGAAGTAGTAGCACGGTGTTTCGGAAACCTCCTATGGATTCGCACCCCATTTGGAGTTAGCCGTTCACCAGAAGATGATCCAAGATGGCGTGTCGCCAGTGACCTTCATATAGATAGGTCAGGTGCTAATGATGTCTTATGCAGGCAGAGTAAGTTATTACTCAAATACAGGAAAGGATGTCGGCTGTTGGTAAGAATCACCTGAACGGTGATATTCATATTAAATCCTGATATTGTTCCTAACAATGTCTTGTGCAGGCAGAGTAGTATTATAAATATACAGGGATGGCTACACGACCGTGGGTAAGAATCACCAAAGGGTGATAACAGTATGCTTTTAATTATGTTGGCTATGAGATTTACATGCTTTACTTCTTGTCGGCTATAACATGAAATTGACCCTAAGGCAACAAGAAAGACCACTGTTAATAATGTTCTGTAACATGATTACTTAGTGTTGTCTTCTTAGGTGAGTTGGGCCAGCACCGCTCGCCAGTACATTGATGATGTACTGACCCACGTTGTGGGCAATATTACAGGTGTTTGCTTGGGGGAAATCCTGTGAATCAGTGCTTGGCATCGATGAATCGGATGGGTGTGCAGAAGCTCTTCTTGCAAGACGATGTCTTCTGCTATACGGGACATAATGTGTGGAACAGTGGAACTCAGATGTACCAGTGAGATTGTAGCCAAATTGGCAAGTCATTGTAAAGAAGTCGTTATATTCATTTGTAGCCTAAAGGGCAAGTGTATACATTCAGTTGGTTACTCAAGAGTCTTGTATTCAGTTGTAAACTCTGTATTCCGCTGCAAGTCTTGTAATCCATTTTGAATATCAATAAAGAGATACATTTCTATATAAATTGTGTGACTTCAATTTATCTGCTTGGTTCCGCTGCATTGTCGATGTTTTCTGAGAATTTCCAGGAACTGTAATGGTTTTGCCTTGTACAAGTGAAATCTAGACTTGTACGGCATCACGCCCAGTGGCTAGTTTTCGATCCTCCGGGATCGGGGCGTGACAGTCTATCTCCTGTTTCTGAGAAAATCTCTTGGCTACTAGCCTGGCCTTGAACTTGTCAATAGTTCCATCTGCCTTTATCTTCTTCTTGAAGATCCATTTACATCCGATGGGCTTTTCTCCTTCAGGTAGATCTACCAACACCCATGTGTTATTGGAGGTGATAGAGTCAAACTCGTCATTCACTGCCTCCTTTCAGAAGATAGCATCTCTGGTCTTCATCGCCTCATCATAGGTAAGCGGATCTGCTTCCACATGATAGGTGACAAAGTCATCTCCAAAATCTTTCGGTCTCCTCGCTCGCTTAGCTGACGACTCTGCGAGTTCTGGTACAAGAGTTGTTTCATCAACAACAGCTTCTTCTTGGACTACTGGCCCGTATGAGATTTCAGTCTCATTTGCACCTACATTATTTTTCGGAATGTCCGAAAGAACAATGTTTTTGTCTTTTGCAAACTTGTCTTCAAAGTATTCAGCATCGCGAGATTCGATGATATGATTTGACTCAATATCAAGAAATCTCCTAGCATCACTCTTCTCGGCATACCCCAAGAAGATCGCCTTCGTAGTCCTTGTCCCTAGCTTCTGAATCTTCAGATCTGGGAGCTTCACATGCTCCAGACACCCCCACACTCGAATGACATTCAAGTTTGGTCTGACTTTGAACCAGAGTTCATGAGGAGTTATGTCTGAAGTTGCATATGGCACTCTATTTAGAATGAAAGTGGCCGTCAATGCAGCTTCTCCCCAGTAGCATTTAGGAAGACCCGCGGTTAGCAGCATTGAGTTCATCATTTCTGTCAACGTTCTGTTCTTCCTCTCCGCTACTCCATTGGATTGAGGAGAATATGGAGCAGTAGTCTCGCATATGATTCCATGTTCTTTGCAAAATAATGTGAATTCATGAGACCTGTACTCCCCACCTCGATCACTTCTCAACCTCTTGAGTTGTTGTCCAGTCTGCCGTTCAGCTTCGGCCCTGAACTCTCTGAACTTCTCGAAGGCTTCGTCTTTAGACTTGAGCAAGTAGACGAACGCGTATTTTGAGAAGTCGTCGATGAAGGTTATGAAATACTTCATCCCTGCCTTCGTGGAGAAATGTTTGAAGTCACAGATATCGGAGTGCACCAACTCCAGAAGATCTGTGCTTCGATTGACCCGATGAAAGGGTTTCCTTGTGATCTTCGTCTAAGCACACACTTCACACTTCTCCACCTTACCCCCATATTTGGAAATAAGTCCTAGACTAGACATTTTGTTAATTCTTTTACAATGAACATGTCCTAGTCTATTATGCCACAACTCAAGAGAATAATCAGAAAATGCAACTGCATTAATGTCATCAAACTGGTTGACAAGCTGAATTTTAAACATTCCTTCGGTTTGATAAGCCTTTTCGAAGTATGTTCCTTTCTTGGACATCACCATCTGACCAGCATTGATGTCCATCCTCAAGCCTGCGTTGCAGAGCAGGCTCCCAGAGATCAGGTTTTTGGCAATCGCCGGAACATGCTTCACACCGTGAAGCGTCAGAGTGTTCCCAGAAGTGAGTTTCAGTTCCACGGTCCCGATCCCCAGAACTTCAGCTTGGGCCTGGTTCGCCATGACAACCTTCTCAGATATCGGCTGGTACGTGACGAACCATTCCTTGCCAGAATAGACATGGCAAGTCGCACCAGTGTCTATCCACCAGTCAGAGTCAACCCCCATATTTGTGACCTGTGCGATCATAGCAACAAAGTTAGAAACCAATGAAACCTTATTAGGCTCACCTTTCTCTGATTGTTTAGGCTTAGATTTGCATTCACTCTTGTAGTGGCCTTTCTTGCCACAATTGTAACAAGTCACGTTGGACTTAGTCTTCTGTTGCTTGAATGAAGGACCCTTCACTTTTAGATTAGTGAAGTCCTTCTTCTTGGGATGAGAAGCCGCCTGCTTCCCCTTGGGATCTCTCGTCTGCACAAGATTGGCTTTAGCCAACTGTTTGGACAGAGTGTCCACCTTCTGTTGGGAACGCATCTCGTCCTCAACATGGATCTCTTGAAGTAGATCTTCCAAGCTAATGTCTAGCTTCTTTCTGTGCATCCTTGCATAGAAGGTACTCCATCCAGCAGGAAGTTTTGAGACGATCCCTCCGACGACAAACTTGTCGGGAATGGGCATCTCTTCGTCTTCCAGTTTTTGATGCAGCTTCAGAAATTCCTTCACCTGTGGCAGCATGGACTTTTCGTCCTCAAAGAGCAATTTGTGATATTTTTCAACCACAAACATCTTGCTCCTGTTCCTGTCTTCTTTATACAGATTTTCCACAGACTCCCATATGTCTTTGGCAAGTTCCTTCTTTGAGTAAGATTCTGCCAGGGAGTCCTCCATAGCATTCAGGATGAGAAGCCTGCAAATGTTATTTTCTCTTCTCCACTTGGCCTGGAGTTTGGTAGCCGCGTTGATGGCGGCAGTAGATCCAGTGTCTGGAACAGAGGGTTCTTCCTCCAACAGAACATGATCAACGTCTTTTAGTTGAAGAGTTAGGTACACCTTTCTCTTCCAGACTTGATAGTGCTCTCCATCGAACTTTTCCAACTTGCAGAAGTCCGATTGGAGGAGCGAAGCATTAATGTTTTCCATCTACACGGATCGTTCTTTGAGATTGTTAGTCCCGGGGCTTGATCAAAGATGGAAAAACAGATACAATCGAGATCTGAGATGTCACACAAAAACATTGCAGTGATCAAACTCAAGATCTACGATGGTACAATGAAACAAATAGCCAAATTACAATCTGAAGGAGAAAAATAGAGAAGAGAAGATCTCTCGTTCTTCCTTGCAAACGTGTTGCAATTGAAACAGAACGAGTTACAATAATCTGGAGAAAGATTAGATGAAGAACAGTTGCTGGGGTGTCAAAACACCGATGCTCAAAGCAAGATTCGCCCCACACGATCTGCTTCCAGGAACCAGCAAGTTGAAGAACTTGTGGAACGCTCGAAGTCACCTCTGTTCAGACTCCTCGGATGAACTTGCAATGGCGGCAGCAGCTCTCTCTCTTTCTCCTTTTCTGACTTGTATTTTTCGTAGTAACCACAAAGGAGGACAGAAGAGAGTATTTATAGAGAGAGGGTGGAAACCCTAGCCACCTCTTCAGTTATGGAGAGATTGAATCAAATCCCAAAAGATAGCAACGAGATTTAATTCAAATCCCACAAAGATAGGAACGAAATTAATTCAAATCCCACAAAGATAGGATCTGAATTAATTCAAATCCCACAAAGATAGAATCTGATTTAATCACAATGATTCAGCCTTTCCATAACTGACTTGTAATCTGCACAGTCAGCGAATCCCTCCATGTGGCAGCAGCAGCAGCCTGGCCACATGGGCCTCATGGCCGCATGAGCCACATGGACCGCATGGACCGCATAAGCCGCATGGACCGCATGGGCCGCATGGACCGCATGAGCCGCATGGACCGCATGAGCCGCATGGACCGCATGAGCCGTATGAGCCGGAGTCCGAGTCCGAGTCGCTAAGCCCCTTTGGAACTTAGCTCCAAATAGAATTAATCTAAGAGAATGACAAAAGCATTAATGCTTAATCCTTTGAGCCTTATTCTTACCTCCTAGTAAAATCACCCATATGGTTCCCTCCTTAGGGTCACCACCCCATGTGCATCTCTCAACAACACACCCAAATATATATGTTGAGATAACTCATGGTGCATTTCCGATGTGAGACTAAAATTTTACAAGGCATGTTGAGAGCAAGCTCTCTCCATGTAAAGAAAGCACCAACAACAGCAACAAATTATAATTACAAATATAGCAAATGATACTACATGTCAAGAGAGAAGAATACAAATGAGGTGTCAACTATTGATGAACAAAATATTTCAGTTCGTGTCATGTAAATTCCTTCAAGCTAATAAGATTTGAGATACATGTCCTGGTTCTTTCTAACCCTATAAGGTCTGGGTATTTCAATTACATGTTCATGTCCATCTGAATTTGCCATAACAATAAAATCCATGATAGAAGATTATATTAGCGCTAGGACCATCATGGACTTGGAATATGGTGTATGATGATTGTATAAAAGGATATTTTTAGTTGGATGTCTAGAAATGATATCCGTGCAGTCTGGTCCTCTTAGAATATATTAAGATAAATCTGGAGCATATGGAAGAAATAAAATCCCTGTTCACAAGCCGGTTGAGCTACATCAATATGCATTAATGCAACTCATGAATACAATTGTCATATTTATGGAAGGTGGGTGTTAGGGGATATTAGGATCATTTTGCTTTTGTTGATGGACCATGGCCTCTCATGGTCCAGTGCGGTCAACTAAGCTCTGAACTAGACAACCATTTTACCAACATCAGTTGACCCCATTTTTCTAGGGTTATTGATGTAAACCTTGACACTATTGGCAAACTAAGGACTTTTAAATGCCAGCCAATCTAATAAAAAAAATTCTGACCAAACTGATCTTCTTTTTGATGAATATCATCTTGTATTCTCAAGATAATGTGATGGTTCCAGAAAAATAAATCAAGGGTTATATCCTAGGTTGCATATACATGGATACGGATACAATATGTATTCGTATATGGTATTTCAAAAATGTATGTGATATAGGTAAGGCACAAATACCCACACATAAAAGTAGAAGTTTTAGATAATATAAGAGGACTTGGATAGTTTATTTTCTCTAGAGGGGGGGAAATTACAGAGGAATCTTCATCAACCAACATGAATAATTGTTTATGAATATTGGTTCTCGCTCCTAGAAGAATCCATATTAATGAATAGAAGAATCCATTTTTTTATCTAAGTCTAATATCTAAATATAGTAGGGTTATAAATGTTTAAGCTAACAAACAGAAAATCATAACAAAATTAACTCCAAATATAAAACTTTGTATATGGTGCAACGGCATGTATAAGAAGTTACCAAGAGAAACAACATTCGGAGAGGAAGAAGAAAATTCTTAACAGACTAAAATGTATGCAACCTAAAATTTGAAAGAAAAATAAGATTATCTAACATTATGATTATTCGTTCAGACTCTTACACATAGGAAAAAGAGAGCAAACATAACATCCGATGAAGCACATCTATTTTATTATTTTAGTAAAAGCAAGTTACTTGTCCACACAAGAAGAATGACTTATATCATTGCCTAGCTTATACAAGATATATATTTTCCTCAATCCAAAGCCAATGCAGTTAAGAATAAATTAATGAAACAAGTTTCAAAACCCTGCAAAAGCAACCACAATACAAGTATCAAATGTAAGTACGAGGAAGAAAATCTTGATTTACAAAAAGGGCGAATTGGGAGAGGGTGAGGAAGAAAATTAGATGCTAAAGGTGGTGAAACTAAACATCAATTGGTTGTAGTAATATTCTGAGCAACTACTAGGATATATTTTGTTTCATAATTGACAGTAGTTCAGAGAATGAGAGAAGTGTTAACCAAGTACAAGAACTTAGTTCCACTGTCAGTTCAAAACCTTCTATGAGTATTGGTTTCAGCAGTTTTAGGGGTTCGGGTGGTTTTTATTCAGTCAATTTTGGTAGGAACTACGCTTAAGAGCTGCTAGGTGTGAACTTATAAACTATAACCTCTACTACTGGTAATTTAATATATTGAACATTTGAATAAATGTTCATATCTAGTTTGTATCATATGCTTTATCAACATTATGAGAAATAATGCAGATATTCCTATTACCATATCCAAACTATTGTTTATGTTCGTCATGTCGGACATAACACATACTACAAATATGCCAGGACACAGTAAGATCAATGCCATGTCTATGTGATTGTCCCTATTATGTTGTATTGGTATTGTGTAACATATTGTCTGCCTGTGTCGCATTAGACACCTATCAAGCACGATATATACAATACAAATCAGTGTCACGTTCATCATCGCTATGTCTATATATGCCTGTATTTGTTTCGGTGCAACATAATATAATCTGTTAAGAAAATAATAGTTTGCCAAAATATAAAAATAAAATAGTTAGACAAGAAATATATAATCGTGCTGATTGAAATACATTATATACCTTCCCAGTTCCTGGAGGACCATAGAGAAGCAACCCTCTAGGCCACTGGATCAAACAAACAAAAAACTCATCAATTACAAGCTCAAAAATTCGAATTTAGTTTAATTATTTCAATCCAGGAACAACCTGACACTCCGAATCAGTGCTATATCGACGGTGCATTGTTTCAGACACATGCTTCAGAACATACTAGGACACGACAAAATTGATGTCGCGTCCTGTCTTTATGTCTATTCATGTTAGTGCAACATATACTTCAAAAAAATGAGGGAACAAAGACAACAAAAAATTAGGCCGTGCCCCTTCGCGTCGGACGCATACTCGGACACAACACGGGACACTAGACAATTTTTTCAAAAAAAGGGACCTTGAGGCCGAGCTTCGAGGACTCATGAGTAGAGGAAATGATAGATGATGAGCTATCGTAGGGCTTCTAGAGCCCTTCCGCCACCAGCTATATTCTCTTTCGCCCTTCATTCTCCGTCGGTGTCCTCAGTTTCCATCAAAAACCCTAATAAAATTAGGGTTTCTAGGTTAGGGGAAGTTGTCTCTATATTTCAGGGGTTGGGGGTTTCTAGAGATAGAGTTTGGGGCAGATTAGGGTTTGGGACAGACTAAGGTTTAGAATTTGGGGTTCTCTTAGCCGTGGGAGATCAAAAGTGAGGAGAAGAAGATTTGGAAAGAGGAGGGATATGTGGGTTGAAGGAGAGATGAGGATGAGTAAAGAGTAAAGAGAGAGGGGTTTTTGAATGCGATCAAAAATTTCGAGAGCGAAACCGAAAAAAAAGAGCGGGCCAAGGCTAGGGAGATATTTTTCATGGTTTATTGCTGGAACACTTTCCTACAAAGCACATGAACATGTATGACATCACTAATTTGGAACGTCTTTAGAACATGGTTAAGGCGTTACTAAATAAATAATTTAAAAAAAAAATTAAAATATAATATATTAGGAACACTTTTTAAATTTGGAACGCTTGTATTCTGTTGCAACACCTAGGTATAAACAATAAGCGTTCGAGATTAAAAAATGTCTAGTGTTCCAAAATGGTCATTTTAGTGTAGTGGTATCGAACCAAACCGAACGGAATAAATCTGTTCGATTTTCAGTTTATTTGGTTTAACCAATATTTCAGTTTATGTATAAAAATTTTTGTCAATATATAGTTACTAAATATACAAAGATATATTTCGTATATATATTACTAAATTTTCTTATTCGGTTTACCAGGGGAGAGGAATTTTATATAAAATTTCCGAAAGGTTTGTTTGATTTGAAGAGTATTCTGCAGACTCCTTGGCATAATTTTTTTTTCACGGTAACGATTTAATCCCATTACGACGTTGTAACTTATATAGCATCCAAAATGTTCTATAGTCTTTTTTTAATCATGTAAAATATATATAATACGATGTTGCTCCTAATCGAACTGGATACCTTACTTGGACATACGGGCATAGCAACATAAGCAGCATCCAGAAAAAACTATACCTTTAACAACGTTCATAACACGCTATATAAAGTTTTGTTAACAGCAAAATAGCTGGAAGGCATAAATGCTATAGATAAACTGCTATTGTATGAACTTTTAATAGCACTTCACAATGAACGCTATGGATGATGATATTATGATAGCAGGGAGACTCGAATGCTATAGATAAACTGCTATTGTACGCTCTTTTAATAGCACTGCAGAATGAACGCTATTGATGATGATATTCTATAGCAGGGAGGCTTGAACGCTATAGATAAACTGCTATTGTATGCCCTATTTGTTGTAGTGTATACTCTGCTAAAATACATTATTGTGTATATGTGCTTAATTTACTGTTTCCTGATTAGTAAAAGTACACGCACGGACGAAGATTCAAAACACACAAGCGCTGTCTTCAATCAAGCGGCATGCTCCTCCTGATTTATAACACCTGTGGAGAGCAAGGATCGGTACAATCAATGTGTACTGGCGAGTGGTTAATTATTTTTATGCTCTCATTTGGTTCAAGAATTTAGATAAAATATGCAACTTGTTTTTGTGGACTTTCTAGCCATCCTAGTCAGTTTCATGCAAGCAATTGGATGAAACATAAATAAGGAGAATTTACACTAGAACTTACCCACGGCAGAATATGCCATGCAACATAAAGCTTACTATATTCTTTCCTGTCATATTGCATAACATAAGTTTAACTAGTGCATATTTGCGGAGGTCATTGGCATGAAAACCATTCTAGACATACCTTGGTTTAGACGGTGCACATTCAATACGGATAGCGAGCCCCGTTGAAGGAGCACCGAATACCCGCGGTACAATCCAGCATAGCTATCGTGTTTCTTCCTAGGCCGGATCGGTCCCGTGGTCCCGGACTACCATCCAAAGAAACAATCGCCCTTGTATACAAGTTGTCCATGACCGTGCTACGTTAACAAGTGATTTAAGATACATTTTATGCTATCGTTGCGACAACTTTATAATCGATTCATTTCTTGGTTTTATATATCATGAAATATGCTCTCTTTTTCTAGAACCTTATCTTTTCTCTTTTTGAGCTTAAAATTTGTATTTTTCGAATAAATCGTTCTAATTTGATACATTTATCCCAAGTTCTTATTTTTGAGATAGAGGGTCGAGGTGAAGGAGGTCAGCCACTCACCTTGATTTCTGTTCGAGACGAAAGACTTGTTGGTCGTGCTAGACGACGCCTACGCGATTACCTGAAATCGCACAAGCAACTGATTAGAACACTGTATTATTCAAGGAATTCGATATGTAAATGTGAGTTCGAAATGCAAGCCATAAAAACATTCACGAAAATATTCACAAAAACGTATTCAGAAAACCAAAGCCAAAACCAGCGCAAGTGCGACGTAAAAAATAGAGCAACGGGAGGTCTCTCGACTCAGCCACAGAGTCTATCCTCGAGGCACAACCCGCTGAATATGGGAATTGATTTCGAAGAAGCCTTTCCATAACGAGAAAAAGGATCTTAATTCAATCATTTTCGTTTGACCGATTTGATCGATCCCGACCGAATCGATAGTGACAATGTTCCTTTCTTGCGCACCCCATGGACGGAGAACGGGGCACGATGTAGGGATGGGGCACTACATGACGAACTAAATTATCCGGTCGTAGCATTCTTGTGAAAAGCTAAAATCAGACTTGAGGTACAATAGCCACATCACCACTGACAAAATCGAATGAGTATCACAACCTGGGTATATAAGAGTATATGCATCCTTGAACATATCATAAAATTCATTTGCATTAAGAGTCGGATCCTCCGGATCAAAACTAGGTCTGGCCAAATCAAATATCATCTCCCGTGCCAGGTTCGTTGTCTATATTCGAAGTTATCTCTGTGAGTGGACTCTCGAACCTTTGCATTAAAGCAGGACTGATATTGCAAAAATAAATGTTTTCCTTAAGTTGTCCACTCCTTATAGTTATGTATAGATCCTTTCTTGTAGAGATGCTCCCTCTCACAAGATCCACCTCTTTGAATGGTCTATTATACCATTCGACACAAGGGAACTTGATGAGCCTCTTGTTAAGATATGGAGCCGATTGCTAAATCAGACATCCTTGATAATGGGCCATTTATTTACTGCAGCATGTAAATAAAGATCAGATCCTTATCTTTTCTGGTATCTCCTATATGGTGGTACAGAAAAAAGATAGGAGGATCATGATCTCCTATACCTTTTCTTGATATGGTTTGATCATTATTCATATATATGGGAAGAGGTGTGTGAAGCCTCTTCGTGTGATCAAAAAAAGAGAGGAGAGTTCTGTAATCCATTCATTCCTATAATAAAAGAAGTTCCTGTGGCGATTGGAGGACGTACCCATCTTGGGGTGAACCTCGTTAAATCTTGGTGTCTTCTTCATCTTGTTTATCTTTAATTATATATTGTTCTTCATTAAAGGTTTATAGATAGCTGTGATTCTTGCTTGTTCTGACTGCCATAGAAGTTCCTGAAAAGTGGTACCAGAGCCAGGTCAAGGAAGTTTCGTTGCTAATTGAGTTTCATAGGAGAACTTCAATTCGAGTGTGAGTCATGACATCAGACGAAGTAAAGTTTAAGATCGACAAGTTTGATGGACAAACTTCACATTCTGGAAGATGCAAATAACCAATTATTTGTATTCTAAAGATCTACACCTACCATTGGGAGGATTGGCGAAGAAAGGAGAGATGAACATTAATGACTGGGAGATCTTGGATCGAAAAGCGATGAGTGTAGTCCAACTTTCTCTCACATCGTTCGTACTGTTTAATATTACTGACGAGACGACAACTGAAGGCCTCATGAATTCTTTGTCGAAGATGCATGGAAAGTCATCCGCATCAAATAAAGTGTTTCTCTTGATAAAACTCTTCAATATGAAATTAACTGATGGTACCTCTATTGCGTCCTACACAAATGATTTTAATAATCTAATCACACAACTGAAAGCAGTAGATGTCACTTTTAGAGATGAATTGTAGGCATTATGGATTTTTTCAGGCTTACCTAGCAGTTGGGATAGTCTAGTTATTGCGGTTAGTAACTCTAATGGTTCAGATAAATTAAGGTATGAAGATGTGGTTAGTGCGATACTCGAGGAAGAATCTAGAAGAAAATCATCAAGACATATTGAGGCTACTGGGAGAGCCTTCAATGTAAAAGGACGTGGAAGGGCTCTAGAGAGAAATGGTCGACAGAATCATGGGTACAAATCCAAGTCAAGAAGGAGTAAATCAAGAAATCCAAACAACAGAGGAACCTTCAAGTGCTACAATTGTGACAACCCCGGACACTTAGCAAGAAATTGTTAATTTCCTAAATGAAATCAAGAAAAATATGAGAGTCAAAATAAAAATGTTGGAGTAAATATTATGGAGGCCAGTAATGATGCAGATGCTCTGATTTGTGCTCTCAATGGTAGACTGGAGACGTGGATTGTTGACTCTGGTGCTTCATTCCAAGCCACATGGAATGCTGATGTGTTGAGTAATTACAAGAAGGGAGACTATGGCAGAGTCTACCTTGGTGATGATGAACCATGCAAGATTATTGGAGTTGGAGATGTAAAACTTCTTATGTCTGATGGGATGGAATTGAAGTTAGAGAAGGTCAGACATGTACCAAGTTTGAGGCACAGTTTGATTTCAGTCGACCAGTTGTCTGAATCTGGTCTGAAGACCTCCTTCACCAAGTATGCATGGAAGGTAAGCAAAAATGCATTGGTGATAGCACAAGGAAAAAAAGAACAAACATTGTATTTGACGTCTAGCTCCACCCATAGTGCGATAGCATTAGCAGCAGCAACAGTAAGTCCAAACACATCGCACTGCAGGTTGGAAAATATAAGTATGAAAGGAATACAAATCATGCACTCTAAGGGAAAACTACCAGGTTTGAAGTCAACTGAAATTAACTTCTGTGAAGACTGTTCTAGGGAAGAAACATAAAATTACCTTCAGCAGATGGAAGACAACGAAAGGTTCTTAAGTTGGAGCTAGTTCACATAGATGTTTGGGGGGGCGCACCAGTAGCATCAATAGGTAACTCTCGTTATTTTTTCACATTCATTGATGATGCATCTAGGAAGCACTGAGTATATTTTATGAAGAACAAGTCTGATGTTTTTCAAGTGTTCAAAAATTGGAAGGCTGTTGCAAAACTTGAGACAGGTACAAAGTTGAAATGTCGGAGGTCAGATAATGGCGAGAAATATTATAGTATTGAGTTTGAAAAATATTGTGTTGAGAACGACGTTAGGCATCAGAAGACCATGCCAAGAACACCACAACATAACGGTGTGGCTGAGAGAGCTAACCGAACACTTTTGGAGAGAGCTAGAAGCATGCATCTGCACTCAAGATTACCCACCCATGGGCTGAAGCTATAAGTAATGCTACTTATGTAATTAATTGTGGACCATCAGTTGCTTTGAACTTTGCAATTCCTGAAGAAGAATGGACAGGAAAAGCTGTGAGCTTGTCACACTTTGAAGACATTTAGGTGTGTAGCTTATGTTATGACAGATCCACAGTAGAAGTCCAAACTTGATGCCAAATCCAAGAAATGCACTTTTGTTGGATACGGAAGTGATGAGTTTGGTTACAAGTTCTATGCTCATGAGAAGCAAAAAAATGTGAGGAGTCGAGATGTGATTTTCAATGAGAATGTGATATATAAAAATAGTGTTACTCAGGATGATATTAGTTGCGAGAAAATTGAGTTCCACATTCTAGAAAACAAGTTCTTGAAGCCAAGGACAGAGAATCAACAAAATGTGGATGCTACTGAGCAGCCACATATTGAGCAGCCGACGATGGAGGAAACAAAAGTTGCAGAAGATGAGAATACATCTATATCGTCGACACAGCCAATAATATTGAGAAAGTCCACCAGAACTACTAGAGGGAAGGCTCCTGTAAAATATTCACCCTCACTCCATTATTTATTGTTGACAGATAATGGAGAATCAAAATCTGTGGAAGAAGCTACTCAGATAGACACTCGTGTTGAGTGGGAGTCTGCAATGGATGATGAGATGAAGTCCTTGATGAAGAATCATACATGGGATCTACTGAAGCCTTCGGCACAGAAAAAAGTCTTGCATAATCGCTGGATATACAAGATTAAAGTCGAACCTGATGGAAGCAAGAAATACAAGGCAAGGCTTGTTGTGAAATCGAGCAAAAGCATGGTATAAACTTTACTAAAAAAATTTCTCCAGTAGTAAAATTGAATACCATTAGAACTGTTCTCAGTATAGTAGCAACAGAGAATTTACATCTAGAGCAAATGGATGTGAAGACCACTTTCCTCCATGGTGATTTGGAGGAGGAAATATATATGCAGCAACCCGTAGGATATGTGAAGACATGACATGAGCACTTAGTGTGTAAGCTGAAGAAGAGCCTCTATGGCTTGAAGCAAGCCCCGAGGGAATGGCACATAAAGTTTGATTCTTTTATGAAGGAGAATGACTATGGGAAGTGTCATTCCGATCATTGTTGTTATTTCAAGAAGTTTGACAACTCATATATTATTTTGCTCCTATATATTGATGATATGCTCATCGCAGGATCAGATATGAAAAAAAATCAATGACTTAAAGGAGAATCTCTCTAACAGATTGGAGATGAAAGATTTGAGGGCTACAAACCAAACACTAGGAATGAGAATTACCAGGGACAGATCAGCAAAGACTTTAAGGGAGAACGCGAAATCGATGTCTATTCCTCTAGCAGTCATTTCAAGTTGTCAAAGGCGATGACACCCAGAACTCAAGAGAAAGAAGAAAAAATGACAAAGGTACCCTATGCATCAGCTGTCGGAAGCCTTATGTACGTGATGGTTTGTACTCATCCCGATATTGCATATGCAGTCAGCTTGGTGAGCCGATTCATGAGCAACTACGGCAAGGAGCATTGGAATGCCGTGAAGTGGATTTTTAGATACTTGAGAGGGACTGCAAGTCATGCGTTGGTATATGGAAAAGCGGAAATGAAGTTATGTGGATATGTGGACTCTGATCTAGCAGGAGATTTCGATAGTAGAAACAGTACCACATGATATGTATACACTCTCGGAAGTAGAGCAATCAGCTGGATTTCTAGACTGCAGAAGATCATTGCTTTGTCAACAACAGAAGCTGAATATGTAGCCATGACGGAAGCCTGCAAGGAGTCGATGTGGTTAAAGACACTCCTCAGTGAACTCAGAAAGGAGCAAGAACATTGTATAATGTACTGTGACAGCCAGAGTGCAATTCATTTGGTTAAGAACTCAGCATTTCACTCACGGACGAAACACATTCATATACGATATCACTTCATTCGGGAGATGGTAGCAGAAGAAGAGTTGAGCTTAAAGAAAATTCACACAAATGTGAATCCAGCCGACATATTGACAAAGTACCAGCCGATAAGGTGAGGTTGTGCTCAACCTCACTCGGCCCTTGCAAATGATGAAGGAAGGCACAGCCACAGGAATTCACAGGGTCTGAATGCTTGATGGACGATAAGAAGAACTCTAAATGGTGCAATCATCTCCAAGTGGGAGATTTATTAAGATATGGAGCCGATTGCTAAATCGGACATCCTTGATAATGGGCCGTTTATTTACTATAACATGTAAATACAGTTCAGATCCTTATCTTTTCTGGTCTCTCTTATATGGTGTTACAGAGAAAAGATAGGAGGATCATGATCTCCTATATATTTTCTTGATATGGTTTTGATTATTGTTCATATATATGAGAAGAGGAGTGTGAAGCCTCTTCGTGTGATAAAAAAAAAGAGAGTAGAGTTATGTAATCCATTCATTCCTTTAATAAAAGAAGTTCCTGTGGCGATTGGAGGACGTAGCCCATCTAGGGGTGAACCTCGCTAAATCTTGGTGTCTTCTTCATCTTGTTTATCTTTAATTATATATTGTTCTTCATTAGAGGTTTATAGATAGCTGTGATTCATGCTTGTTCTGACTACAATAGAAGTTCCTGACACCTCTCATCCATGAAATCAGGTTGGCTAATTGTACATCCATGTAAGGTCAACTAATTGCTTTCTTAGCCTGACTCTGCCCCATATATATTCAAACAATATGGATTAGATACAAATTATAATTTTTTTATATCAAAAAATTGCCAGGCCAGGGTTGATCAAACTAGATATGTAAACATAAATAAAGTGACTTGAATTTGATTTAATCTTGATATATGGTTATAATGTCCATGGACTTGAGTTGGCGAGGTTTGTCATATTAACTCTCAAGAGGAGCATACTCCAGACTCTTTCTTGGCCTGACAATGCTAGCACATGTTACCTACGTACAATTACAGTCGATGTTGTAATTAGTACATGACTAACTAATAGCTAGCCAACATCTTAATCAACTTCAATCTAAAATTAGTTGAGTGTAACATTTATGATTATTTGGTTGATTGTTTCATATTAGAATCTTTTTTGTTATATGTGTGTGTCAACATCAACAAAGCTTTGTCTTAAACTCAGACTGCTACATGAATTCTTTCTTCCATTGGCTGGGTTAAATCCTATCTCCTCAATAATTTTGGATATGTCATACCCTCATTACCATCTCATAGTATGTTTATTTTATCTACTCTTACTTTCTGGAGTTTTTTTAAGTGGGAACTGTAGGATTGTATTACTTCTCCTAACTGGCTATTTTTGTCGGTCATTATTTTCTCAAAAAATTTTGAGTGGCACCCCACTTGATTGGTCTATTTATGCGGTACACTCCACATTGTTTGCATATTGTATAAGTTATTCTACTTTGTACGAAAAACGTCCAAAACTAACAAGAGTAGAGATGAAACCAGTTTATGTGACTTAAATATCCCTGTCCATTGTTGTTCCCTTATGAGAGGAGAATTTCTTACGAAAATACCCCTCTCATGTGAAAAAGCGCCAAAACACTCTTTCTTCCCCATTCCTCTGTTATTTTGGTATAGCTTCCCCTCTCGATCAAGATTTCTCTGTCGTATCTCGTGTAGTTCCCCCTCTCCCTCTCGTCTAGCCTGATTCATGAAGTTTCTCGTAGAAACATGTAGGTAACAGTCCACGACATTTTTGTTTGATCAATTAATTTTGGTTTGTATGAAAGTTTATTTTGATTTTGTTTAATTTTGCTCAAAAAATTTCAAATCGAAGGGAGAAGGAGCTTCCATGGCGAGCCAAACAGGGTATTCATTTCATTTTAGGGTTTACATATTGTATGTTGTTTTCTTTCGAATTTTAGGGTAACATTGTTTGAAATTAACTGGAAGTCATATGTTGTTTGTGTGCTGAAATTAGGATTTAGGATTTAGGGAATCATACGTTGTCTGTATGTTGAAAGTTAACTGAAAATTATTTGTGCATGGTACATGGTACATGTTGAAAGGATTAATTTGTTCTTCTGTTAGGAATTGTTAGGATTCAAATTGACTACTATTTGTTACAGAAAGTACATGGTTAGGTTCCATGTACATGGTACTTCAGTTGTGTATGAAGTAGACCCAGACTTGACCTCCCTGCTGGATATTCCTTATGTAGTCCAGAGTAACTATGTGGAGGCCAGATATAGGTACTATTGGGTTAATCAGATGGAAGATGGGGAAACAGTTGTACTGTTATCTGATGCAGGTTTGTTGGACATGTTCCATAAGCAACTGCCTGACCAAGAAGGAGAGCTACACTTATATTTAGAAGAGAAAAAGCTTCCTAGTAAGCAAGGCACACCATCTAAGAATAATGTGAAGAGAGTAGCAGACAAATGTAAGACCCATTCTGGGTTACAGTTTTGTGGAGATGAAGAACTTGGGTCACATCCTAAGAGCCAGTTTGATACACAAGCTGAGACACAGTCGTATGGAGATGAGAAACTTAGGTCACATGCTAAGATCCAGTTTGATACACAAGCTGAGACACAGTCGTATGGAGATGAGGAACTTGGTTCACATCCTAAGACCCAGTGTGATACACAAGCTGAGACACAGTTGTATGGAGATGAACCAATAGTTAAAGATGATGATACAAATTGTGATGAATCTTATATACCAGAGAATGAAGAAGATGGATATGCAACAAAGGATGCAGATGACTATTGGGGAGAGTATGTTGTCCTTTCAGAGAACAACCAAGAAGAGTGGAGGAAAGAGACAGAATTTCAGAGGCAGTATGCTAAGAAGAAGAAGCTCCCAATTGATGAAATTGACCCTACAGATGACTATCATAGCTGTGAGTCATCTCCTTCTGAAGGGGGTGAAGAAGTTGGCCAAGATGTTGATGATCTATACAGTGAGGGTAAGATGGGTGAGGAGCAATACACAGCGCCAGTGGTGAGTGGTCTAGTCCTATGGCGGACAACTCCTGAGGAGTGCAGAAAGTATTTGAGGTCCTGTGCCATAAAGAACAGATTTGAGATTAAGTTTGTGAAGAATGATGGCACTAGAATCTGGGGGGGTATCAAGATAAAGCATGTCCATGGATGTGTAGGATGATAATTTCAAGTTCTGACAAGACAACATGTACTCTAAGGCAGTTGAATGAGGAGCACACTTGTAGGCACACCTCAAATCTACATAACATAATGGCTAATAGAAAATTCATAGCTGAAGTGTTGGAAGATGATATCAAGGCACACCACACTTCATGGAAGGAAAAGGATATACAGAAGCAGATGTGGTCTAAGTGCACTGTGAAGATCTCATATTGGAATGCCCACAAGGCATTGCTAAGGGTGAAATAGAAGTTGTTTGGGGGTTATGAAGAAAGCTATAGTAAAGCTCCTGAGGTTGCAAAACAAATACTGAGAACAAACGCAGGTTTGATACCAATAACTCTTTTCTTCTAATATATATTGTCTAATATTCATTCTGAGTTTATCTAATATACAGTTGAGCTATTTTAAGGAAGTGTAGCTTTTTGTAGGACAGTAAGTGTAGCTTTTTGTAATGTGGAACATGAAGTCTAATATACATTGTCTATCTTTTTTGAGGAAGTCTAATATACATTTTGTCTAATATACAGTTGAGGAAGTCTAATATACATTGTCTTTCTTTTTTTAATGTGGAATAGGAAGTGTAGCTTTTTGTGGGAATATACAAGGAACATTTGAGTTTGGGTATTGTTGTATAGGTTATGAAGCTTGTTGGTCTAGATTCATAAATGGTTGCAGACCATTAGTTGGATTAGATGGCTATCATTTGAAAGAAAAGTATGGGGATGTGTTTGTCAGCAACAATTTTGGATGGCAATAATGGGTTATTTGTACTTGCCATCTACATATGCACATCTGAGTGTGAAGCAACATAGGGCCATTTCCTTACTTTGATTAAGGATAAGTTGCAGCAACATCCAGGAATGATTACTTTCATATCTGATAGGCAGAAAGGCCTAGGAATAGCTGTAGACACAGAGTTCAAAGGACACCCCCACAGATTTTGCTTTAGGCATTTTTACAAAAACTTCAAAGCCCATGTCAATAGTAGCAAGCAGATGAAGCATCTGACGTGGGGGCAGCAAGAGCATACATAAATGTAGATAAAGCTAAATGGATGAAAGCAATTGAACAACAATGTCCTATTGGTCACCAGTATTTGATGGCAAAGAACACCAACAGGTATCTCTAGTTTATGTATCTTGTTTTCATACTTTATATGCATGTATCTCTTGTTTATATTTGTACCTATTGACTAACATATTTCTTTAACTAATAGGTGGTGTAGAGCACATTTTGATAGAACAACAAAGTGTGAACACATAACAAATAACTTCTCAGAAAGCTTCAACAATTGGATAAGTAAAATAAGAGGTAAACCCATCACTATGCTTATGGAAATGTTTCATATGATGGTGATGAAGTTGATATATGATATAAAAATGACTTCAAAAGTGTGGGATGACTTTGACTTGACTCCAAGAGCTAAGAAGGTCATTGAGAAAAGGACAAAGCAAGTGAATAGATATCTTGTAAATGGGGCTGATGATGGGCTATTTTGTGTCACTAGTGTATTCTCAATTGAGAACAGTTGGACTGTAGATATTAATGCAAGAACATGTGACTGTTGTGTATGGGATATAACAGGGATCCTATGCGTTCATGTTGTAGCTGCCTTGTTACCTAGCAGACCCACATGGAAAATGTGAGTATATGTTCACAAGTCTCTTTTATATGTTCAGTACCTACAATATTTGTCTTGGTATAGCTTCACAATTCCTATCATGCCAGTACCTACAAGTCTCTTGTATATGTTCATGTAGGTCCTGAAAAATCAAGTTGCACAGATCAACAAAGTCAGAAAATCAAGAAATACAACTTTCAGATGAACTGCACAGACATCAGATTGTGCATCCTTCAGATTGTGCACGATAGATTGTGCACATCCAAGCGCACAGGCTGACGTGGCAAATCACCATCATTACCTGACACAAATCAAATCTTCTGACAACTGACAGCGCGGAGAACGAGGCGACCGTTCGTTTAATCGTGCAGCACGGCGCTCGAGGACAGCTGGCAGCGCAATCCATGTTGGCGCAATCTATGTTGGCGCAATCCATTTCCTGCGCAATTCAAAGTTGGCGCAATCCAAAGTCTGTGCAATTCAGTGTGCACGTTCTATCAATATAAATGACAAAATACACGTGGCATTCATGCCATCAATTGCTCATTTTGTGGTAACCATTTATGCACGATCATGCACATTTCAATCAAATGATGCCATGTGTCCAAGATAGTTGGCCCATGATTCAACAACTGCCTGCGCAGTCCATTGTTGTACAATCCAATTGCTGCGCAATCCATCATGCGCAGTCCAGAATAACTAAAGTTAGTTATTTCTCAGAACTCTATAAATAGAGTTTCAAGTCTCCATTCAAAAGGGGGATCAATAATCAGAGATCAGAGATTAGATTATCAGACTTCAAAGTTCAGAGAGTTCAGGAGTTCTTGCCCAAGTGCTGCTGCATTCTTCCGAGGCTTTTGCCTTCAACTTCCAAGGCTTTTTGCCTTCAATTCCAGAGTTGTTTTTAACTTCAGAGGCTTCGTCTTCAAAGTTCACATCGTCCAAGGGATAAAGCAATCGTCATCTAGATTGGATTCCTAAAGTTGTACCATTCCCAGAATTCAAATTGTAATCTTTTACAAAGTTTGTATCAATAAAGTTTTTCAACTTTTGTTTTTGCAAACAAAATGGCGACTCTGCTGGGGACGACTTTCTCCTCCAATGAGGAAGTGACAACTCAATGTGACGTAGCGTCTATCGGAAAGACGCAGAAGACACTGGTTGTGAAGATCAACCAGACAGCCTACGAGTCTATGATCAATTCCAAGACCACTCCTCGTACTGCAACTACTGCTGCCACAAGCAAAGTGCACCCAGTGTGGATCCCAAAGACTGCTGTGCAGTCTATTGATGCTGCCAACAAAACTTCTGCGCAGTCTGCCAGCAAGACTGCTGCGCAGTCTAAAGCTTCTGTCATCAAGCCTACAACACAATCTGTCTCTGTTACTGCTGCACAATCTGCTATTGCCAGTACACAGAAGATTTCATATGCTGCCATGGCTAAGTATAAACCTCCTATGCCCCTGGCACAATTGGCTACCAATATGTCTGCGTAAACCAATGCTCCAGCATCCAGAGTCCATTCTAAGTACTCTATAGCAAAACTCCTGATGCGCAAACCACAGTTTCTGTGGCCAAAACCAGTGCACCATCCATTCATGCGCAAACTGCCTGCGCAATCCAAGAATGACAGTCTTTTGGCTAAATCATCTTCTTCCCATAACAAGGGAAAAGGCTCTGCTCTCTTTCCCAAACACCCTGTTGCTCCTGAGCAATCTACTGAGGGTAGTCCTTTGGCTATTCCTCTTCCCCTTCAAAACAAAGGAAAAGGCCCGTTGGTCTTTTCTCAAACTTTCTTGTCCCATGACTTGGAAGACAACAGAGGGAAATGCTCTTCAGCTAACCCTTCTTCATAAAACAAAAGAAAAGGCCCTTTGGTCTTTTCTCAATCTTCTTCAGTTTTTACCGAAGAAGATCAATCTGAACGTGCCTCGGCACCAATCAGTACTAGAACTCTTTCAAACAAGGATTCTTCTTTCCTTTATAACAAGAGAAATTGTACTGACCAAAGAGGTATTCTGCCTACCCCGGTAGCAGAATTCCAGGACCTTCCGACTCTCAAGATTTCCCGTTCCAGACAGGGAAAATTGCTGGTGTCTCAAACAGAAACCCCTGGGGGTGAATTTGCTGATCTTAGAACTTATCTCAACAGACCTACTTCGATAAAATGTAAACAGCCAATGTCGAAGACCAAACATCATCAAAAACAAATCTCCAGGGTTAAAAATCTCGACACTTATGCCAATGAAGTGAGCACTTCCCTGTATACTCAAAGGACTAAATATTTGAAGAATCGGAATCATGTTCTGAATGTTATCAAAGAACATACCCCTCAGAGTTTTCCTCGTTCTGCTGTTGTTTTCGATCTCCGAGAACATCTAAGACAAAAATGAGACAATGTTTCAACATCTTCAGTTCAACCATCTGATCATCATTACAACCACAAAGTCATCATTCAATGTTGTTGTCAAATAACAAAACGATCTGTCTTCGATCGTCTGACTTTTGCTAAATCTGAACCTATGTCAGAGGAAGACGAAGTCTTGTATGCTTCTGCCAACATGACTTCCCGAGACATTGGAGGTAGAAGGTGTTCTAAGCATGGCAAACCTCGTAAACCAAGTCAACGGTATTTAGAATTACTCCAAGAATCTTCTGAAGGAGTGTTTCGACATACCCGTTCTCGAAGTCAAGATACAATCGGTCAAAGGAATCTTCCTCAAAATCTTTCAAGTTATCTTCCTACTTCTCAGTCAGGAGACGATTCTTTCTCCGACTATGATGCATACAGCGAAAGCTCTGAACAGACAGTGTCTTCCACTGTACCAAGAGAAGTGACAGCTTATGTTGTCAATAAAGATCCAGATGCTTCAACTTCTACAAATCAAGAACAACGAATCGCTGCACTTGAAGACAAGCTAAAAACCATGGCTGAAATGGTTGCTAGTATGCATTCTATCATTGTGGCACAACATGCTACACCACCGACTGTACCTACTACGAGTCCAGAGATCATAGCATCTTCATTACCTGCCAATACTGGGCTGGGGGTAATTTCTCCTCAAATGCCTCCTGTACAAGTACAAGTTCAAACTACACCTAGTCAGTCGGGAGCTGGGGGTAGTGCTTACAATGCTGTTCCTCCTCCTCCTACTCTAACTCAACCTACTCCTTCTTCGTCATCTGAAGACGCCAATGAAGCTGTGAGACTCTTGCGAACCTAGTTCGAAGCTTTCAAAGAGAAAGACAACTTGCAAAGATTGGGGATCAAACAGCCCTATCCAGTTGAGTGGAAAGAGCTCTCGTTTCCACCAAAGTACAAGATTCCAACAATCTCTTTGTTTGATGGCAGTACTTCTCCTAGTCAGTTCATCAATCATTTTGAGGTAATGACCGTTCAACTCCAGCCAAATGATGCTCTTCTTACCAGAGTGTTCGTCGGTTGTTTAGCCGGCGTAGCATATGACTGGTACAAAAGTTTGCCCGATGGTTGTATCACTTCCTTCTCAGGTCTTAAACAAATCTTTCTGGAACGGTTCTATGAAGGATTCAATGACATGACTATGTTGGCTCTCAACAAAATCAAACAGAAACACAATGAAACTGCTGAGAGTTTCATCGAACGATTTCGCCGTGAAGCCTTAAAGATGCCTCCAGATTTCCGGCTGCTGTCACCATAGACACTTGCAAGGCAAATATTTTGCCTATCATCAGTATGTGGACGGGATCTATCCAGTTTCAAGATTGGCCTTCATTTATTGTCAATGCCAAAGCTGCGGAAGTGAGTGCCGAGAAATTCAAACAATTGGGGGTACAAATGTCTAACCCCGATCGAGATGAACACCAGACATCAGGTGGTGGCAACCGCCAGAATAACCGCAAAGCAAAAGAGACTTTGAACATCAATTTGAATAAGAATAAAGAATCTTTGGCTGTCAATGTGGCTCCACCTACATCCACTCCGACTCCTTCTGCACCTCCACTAAGGGAACCTCATCCGAAAGTAGAATATTCCTTCGACGAGAATGACACTGCAAGCATCTTTGAATGTTTACTCAAAAGCAATAAGATTCAGCTCCCAGACCCAAAGAAACCTGATGAAGTCGGTAAGACAGATCATCCTAAA
Organism: Iris pallida; assembly: GCA_029216955.1. Lineage (NCBI taxonomy): Eukaryota > Viridiplantae > Streptophyta > Magnoliopsida > Asparagales > Iridaceae > Iris > Iris pallida. The sequence goes on along the minus strand of JANAVB010041818.1, from coordinate 8,547,738 downwards.
TATTGTGTTTATCACAGGTTCATTGGACATCCTACTCGAGCATGTTACGTGCTCAAAGGAAAAATTCAAGAGCTTGTTAATGCTGGTGTCGTCACTCTACAGCAAGATGAGAAGACCGTGACTGCAAACATGGTTTCGGTCCAGTTCGGTGACTTTCCTCCGCAAATGGTACAGCATGGTGTCATTCCTATTCCCAAAGCTACTCTTGAGATTGAGAATCTCCCGCTTCCACCAAGTGAAGGTCTTGTCCCCTTGTCTCTTGACAATGGCGAAGTTATGTGGATCCATCCCGATCTTGCTCCAGAATTTGAAGTGCCCTCTTCTTCCAAGAAGAAAGGTCGTTCTAAAAACAAGATAAAGACCTGCAACATGGTGTCTTTTGAACCCATAGTTGACGAAGAAATTCTGCTAGGCACCAGATCAGGGAAAGCCTATTTGAAAGATCATTCTGAAGCTCAAGAGGATCCTATCTCTTCTTCTGAACCTGCTCCAGCACAACCTGCTTCCTCTGAAGAGATTCCTTCCACATCTTCGCCAGTTGGAGTGCCTATTCCTCCTAAACCGGTGGTTGCTGACAAAGGCAAGCAACAAGTCCGTTTTGACAAACCTTTGAAGAAATTATCTCCTACAGGACTTGAAAAGTCGTACAACTTTGATATATTGGCTCAACTAGCCAATACACCGGCTAGGCTATCAATCTTCGAGCTCTTACGCCTTTCTAAAGAGACTCGAGAAACTTTAAGTGAAGCCCTGATGCAGGCTGAAACTTGCCTAACCCTTCTAAAAAAGCCGGAAGCCGAATCGGTCTCTTGTCGTCATTGTCATAGTGTTCTGGAGTTGATTCCAAACATTACTTTCACTCAGGATGATATGCTGCTGGAGGATAATAGACATGATCGTCCTCTTTATTATACAGGGTATGTCGATTCGATGAAAGTCGATCGTATCCTGATAGATCCAGGGTCTGCACTCAGTATCATGCCAAAGACAATGCTAGATGCATTAAAGATACCGGTGCATAGTCTTTCAAGCACAATCACCACTATCTTGGGATTCAACCAAGGAAGGAGTGAACCTTTGGGTAAGATTCGCCTAAAACTCCAAATAGGCAATCTTCGCACAAAGGTAACCTTTTATATCATCGACAATTATGGTTGTTCTTACAACGCTCTTCTGGGAAGATATTTCCTTCATGAACATAACATTGTTCCATCAACTCTTCATCAATGCTTTAAATATGTTGATGACAAAGGACAAGTTCACAAAGAAGTTGCAGACCTTTATCCTTTCAAGGGTGTCGAAGCATATTGCAACGACGCTCGTGTGTACAAGGAGGAATTTATGAAAGTAGTATTGGCAGTGGATACTGAAGAAGATCAAGAAGCAGTGCCCAATGACACTCTCATTATACCTGTCAAAGGACGCGTTTCTCATCCTCAATCTTCTAAACCACTGGCTATTCACTTGTCAGTCCAAAAGCAATTTACTGATGACGATCAGGATAAAAGGGAGCTCACCTCTTCTGAGCCACTTGTTATTGACTTACGTCGTAACAAGGACAAAAAGCAGCTCACTTCTTCTGAGCCACTTGTTGTTGATTTAACTCACAACAAGGAAAAAAGGGAGCTCACCTCTTCTGAGCCACTTGTTATTGACCTTCGTCGTAACAAGTCTCTTCCACGTTCTTCTTCTCCCCCTCTTGTAATCAATCTGACCAAGCCTGCTAAGGCTAAAGGTCCTGCTGTAAATACAGATATACATATCAATGAAAAAGCATTTACTTTCTAGTATACTGATGTTATTTATCATACTAAATGCTATTTGGATATGTTAGATAGCTTTAAATTATTTACAATGGGAGTTGTACAATCTCTTCAAACAGAAGTTTTATGTGAGCATCCAAAAGATTCATATCGTATTGTTCCTGCTCGCAAGAAAGGTGAACGTCCAATACTTTTTAATAAAAGACCGGAACAAAAAGTTAGTTATACGAATGATAGCAAAGTTAACGACACGGGACATCTTCAATTCCGTCGTTATAGTTAACAATCAAAATACATCGTCCAAAAGATGGGCTACAACATCAAAAGCGGCCTCAACTACGGTAAGGGAAGAAAGACTCCTCTCCGTACCGCTGTTCCACAAGGAAAGTCAGAAATGTATTACAGCAGGACCAAAAGAGGTCTCGGATATGTTTCCCCTCCAATGTTATCCCTAGCAGTTTCCGACTCTGATAACGAAGAACGTTCTAATTCTTCCGATTCCAGATAATGGGATTCTGACACTAGCATCGGTGAAGTCCATCGTGTAATTGTATCTTCTAATATGGTCTCCGCTGAACTTCCGGAAGGCTACGATGAGGATGTTGAAGAAAATCCTAAAACAGATCCTTGGGCTCAACAGATGGATAATCAGTGGGTACTCCGATTTGAACAAAGAGAACCTCCTACTGAAGATCAATTAGTTCAAGTTGATGTAGGAGAAAGCGAGTCACCTCGTCCAATCTTTATCAGCAAGAATCTTCCAGAAGCAGATAAACAAGAGTTGATTCTTCTCATTAAAGAATACATTGTCGTCTTTGCTTGGAATTATAAAGACATGCCAGGTTTAGATCCCAAAATTGCTACTCACAAACTGAACATTCTGCCTAATGCTAAGCCAGTCAAACAGCAGCAACGGCGATTCAAGCCTGAAATGATGGACGTAATTGATGATGAAGTCAAGAAGCTTATCACTTGTGGCTTTATTCGAGAAGAACAACATCCTGATTGGGTAGCCAACGTTGTTCCAGTTCTGAAGAAAATCGACAAAGTTCGAGTCTGTATCGACTTTCGGGATCTTAAAAAAGTATGCCCGAAAGATGAATTTCCTCTCCCTATCACGGACGTCATGATTGACAAAACCTGTAGGTTTGAGCGAATATCTTTTATGGATGGATTCTCTGGATACAATCAGATCAAGATGAATCCCGAAGATAAAAAGTACACATCTTTTCGCACTCCTCGGGGAGTCTATTGCTACACAGTAATGCCATTTGGTCTCAAGAACGTTGGTGCAACTTACCAACCGGCTATGAGTACCATTTTTAGAGAACATCTTCGTAAAACAGTCGAATGTTATGTTGATGATATCGTTGTTAAAAGTCGTCTGAAAGAAGATCATATCCAAGATTTGAGAACAATCTTCAATCTCATGCGTCAACATCAGCTCAAGATGAATCCCACCAAGTCATTCTTGGGTGTCTCTAGTGGTAAGTTTCTCGGCTTCGTTATTACCTCTAAGGGTATACACGTGGATCCCGAGAAGATCAAAGCCATTCAAGAGATGCGTCCTCCACGCAACCTAAAAGAGCTACGAGGATTCCAAGGTCGACTTGCATACATCAGGAGATTTATTTCGAACTTGTCTGGACGCTACAGACCATTCACTCAACTAATGAAGAAGGATGTATCTTTTATTTGGACTGAAGAATGTCAACAAGCATTCGACGACATCAAACGATATCTCATGAATCCACCAGTCTTGGTGCCACCAATCTCAGGCATTCTATTCTTAATGTACGTCCGTGCCATGGACCATTCATTGGGTGCTTTACTCGCCCAAAAGAATAAAGAAGATCATGAACAAGCCATCTACTATCTCAGTCGTACTATGATTGGTACTGAACACCGTTATAGTCCGGTTGAAAAAGAATGTCTAGCCCTTATGTTCACCATTCAAAAGACAAGGCATTATATCATTGGTCAAACTATTCATGTCATATCCCGAGTCAATCCTCTTCGGGTACTGATGAAGAAGCCTAGCATGTTCAACTCTCGGCTTGCTACATGGGCTATTTTTCTAGCCCAATATGATATGGTGTATGTTCCTCAAAAGTCTGTCAAAGGTCAAGTACTGGCAGATTTCTTGGCGGCTCATCCTGTACCAGAAACATCCAAGCTTTACGATGAAATTCTAGACGAGACGTTGGAAGTCAATATGATCTCTGAAGAATTTCCAACCTGGCGTCTATTCTTTGACGGAGCATCCAGAATTGGACCCAATGGTGCTATTGTAGCAGGAGTCAGAATTGTCCTCGTTTCTCCAGACGGATCAACTACTCAAAGAGCTTACTCTCTAGATGAATCCTGCTCCAACAACGTGGCAGAGTACAATGCTCTACTCATCGGTCTTCAATTAGCCAAGCAATTAGACATTGAATATCTCGAAGTTTACGGCGACTCTAAGCTGGTTGTCAACTAGGTTAGAGGAATTTATGAAATCCGTCATCAAGATCCGGTACCTTACTTTGAGGCAGCAATCAACATGGCTACATCATTCAAAGCTTTCTTTATTGAATATGTATGCCGAGCTTGCAATACTGAAGCAGATGCCTTAGCCAATCTTGCAGCAGTCTTAGCCGTTCCCATCAGAAGACAACAAGTGGTGGTTATCTCTAATCGAGAATTGTTTTGTGTCGAAAACAATCGTAACATCAAATTCAGTAATTTTGCTGAAATAAATGTTATCAATGAAGATTGGAGAACTCCTTTCATCGACTTCGTGGTTCACAACATACTCCCCGAAGATCCTAAAGAGGCTACAAGTATTCGACGACGATCTCTACGATTCTACTACAATCAAACTACCAAAATTCTCTATCGACGAACTTATGACGGTCTCCTTCTCCGCTGTCTAGCTGGTGAGGAAGCAAAACCGGTATTACGTGAAGCTCACGACGGTGTCTGCGGAGCACATCAACCTGGTCCTAAACTACAGGATCGTATCCGAAGAATGGGTTACTACTGGCCCTCTATGGTATCAGACGCCATCGAATATGTAAGGAAATGTCGAGCCTGTCAAATCCATGCAGATTTCATTCATCAACCTTCAGAATTTCTACATCCGACAGCCGCTTCCTGGCCTTTAGAAGCTTGGGGCATGGATGTCATAGGTCCTATTAATCCTCCTTCTTCTAGAGGACATCGGTTCATTTTAGCAATAACAGACTACTTCTCTGAGTGGGCTGAAGCTATACCCTTGGCTGAAGTCAAGACCAGTAGTGTCATCAACTTTGTTAAACACCATGTCATTTACCGATTTAGTGTCCCTCGACGAATCATTCATGACAACGGACCGTAATTCATCAGCCAGAAATTTACCAGATTCTGTGATGATTACCGGATTGACAACGTCGCCTCGACTGCCTACAATCCTGCCGCTAATGGTTTAGCTGAAGCCTTCAACAAGACTATTATCAAGCTCCTCAAAAAGTTTGTATCCACTAACAAACAGAATTGGAGTGAAAAGCTTGCCGAATGTCTATGGGCCTACCGAACTACGGTCCGCAACTCTACAGGTTTTACACATTTCTCTTTGGTATATGGCTGTGAAGCTGTTCTTCCTCTAGAACTTCAAATTTTTTCTTTAAGGATTGCCATTGCTAATAAGCTCACTACAGAAAACAATAATCTTCTTCGACTTCAAGAATTGGAGGCACTTGATGAGAAGCGGTTAATGGCTCAACAACATATTGAGTTATACCAAGCTCGCATTTCTAAGACTTTCAACCGTAAAGTTAAGGTCAGAGCCTTTCAGCAAGGAGAACTTGTTTTAACAGTCAGACGTCCTATGACTATGACTCATATGAGTAAAGGCAAATTCGATGCAAAGTGGGAAGGTCCCTACGTTGTAATCAAAGTCTTCTCAAATGGAGCTTATCAACTCTCAGAACTGGATGAACGAATTACAATGATGCCTATCAATGGCAAATTCCTTAAAAAGTATTATGTGTAAACATAAAAGCTTGTAAATCATCAGACAAGTTCATGTTCATAAATAAAATTTTATTTCATCATGAATGATAGTACATGATATTAAGGAAGGTCACTATCATCCTTCTCTACATTTGGACGCGGACCACTGCCGTCCTTTTCAAAAACATGGTCAGCAAAAGTGCCGAGAACCTCCTTGCTGGAACCCACTAGGAATTTGCAAGCGGCCATCCTCATGGCTTCCTCTTCTTCGGTTCTTCCTGGTTCAAGTAGAAAGTCCAGAATGTCTCACGGTGGCTTGGGTGTAGACGAACCTTCGCCTGCTCCTGCCTCCTTTGATTGAACTGGATCGACAGAACGTTCTTCAATGCCTTCTTCAACCTTCGGGACGAGTTCAGTCTTCTTGGGTGCATCTCCAGACGACATTTTTACGTTAGAAAAGTGGAAGTGCTTCTTTCTGTTAAAATTTTTGTTCTATTTATAGACAGATAATGAAGCAACACATCTGTAACTCCACTTTCCAGGAATTTTACTATTTCTAAAATAATTTTTCCTGATATTATTTTTAAATTAGTATTACTATTTTTTTTAGCCAACTTATTTGGGTTTGTTTTCTTTTACCTTGGGCTTTTACTTAAGCCCATGAAACCCATTGGTTTAACCTATCCTCTGTTCTGAAACGAAATCCTTCTTTTTGATCTCCACCATTTTGATTGAGGAGGCCGACCCAGCTGTTCGAACGGCCAAGGAAATTTGAACTTCCTTTCTCTAACAAACTTGTCAGAGCCATGTGCTCTGCAAGTTTTTCCCTCCAATTCTCTCTAACCGCCTATTTAAGGTTTTTCCTCTCCACATATTAGAGGAACAGCATTCCTCTATTCCTCCAGAGATCGTCTTCTCCAATCGAAGCTCTGCCCAACCAGCCATGGCGGATCACCTTCCTGGATCAAGGAGCATTGCAAAGGAGCAGCAGATCCTGAAGTCGGCATGAGGAGCTTTGCTGTTGATTCATAGATCGAGATCGAGATCAGGAACTGAGGTGAGGATTCAAGCAAATTAGTTGGATTTGGTATTCATGACTTCGATGGATGGTTGATTCTTCTTTCTCTCTCGATTAGTTTGTTATCTACTCGTATTGGCAAAGAGATCTAGGACTTCAACCGTTTGATTATTTGTCCAACTGATTGAACCCTGGTAAGAATGCTATCATTGTTTTAAATCACTCGGGTTGATGGATGATTGACCTGGTATTCAATTCTATTCACTCTTTTGATCAGATCTAGAGTATAGATCTGTGGCAAATTTCGACCAATCGAATCCTCATTACAGAGCCAAAGGTAGGTTCTCTGATCGAGCCTATCCTTATGAATTGTAAATCATTACATTCTTGCTGTGTTGATTCTGTTCTAACTCTTGTGTCTCCCTTTAATATCCTATATCTTGTGTCAGATTCGTGAATGATTGTGTCGTGCAAGTGTCTGTTCCTACGGGGTCAGTTACGATCTAGCAACTCAGGTAATTTGATTCTTGTCCTCATAAATACTTGTGAACCAGTGGTTGTCAGTTGATCCTGGAATTTATCAATTGGTGATATCCTTTATAGTTGGATTCATAATTAACTGTAGCAGGAGGAAGGATGCCAATTCTCCTTAGAATTGACAGTTCCTCAATTATGGTTGATCCATTGGTTGAGTATAGCATTACTGTTAGTAACTGGGTTGCATTCGAATGATTCCTGATAGGAAGGGGAATATGATGTTAATCATAACTATTGATATCAGGACTCTGGGTTCAGTTCAACTCTTCTTTAGGAACCCTCAAACTTTACATCCTACAGTGGTCGAGTTGGGTTAATGGCTGCATACCCAAGTCTATCAATGAGGAATGGAAAGATTTGAGATGTAACTTATGTGGAGAGGGTGTAGTGCTCTTCACAGGTTCAGGTTCCTGAGCTTCTACACTTTGTTTCAGTCCCTATTGGAATGTTAGTTTGAGTGCCAGTGCAATGATCATATAGATCTAAATTTCTGACTGAATGATATAGATCACCTGTGTAATTATTTTCCTATTTAGAATTTAACCAGTTGACTGAACCTAAGTGGCCTGTACATGTTGACTGAACCTGAGATCAACTTGCCATATTTGGACCATCACAAGAAACTGAAATTCAGTGCTATGTTGGACACCATCAGTGCCAAGTGGATTTCAGTTCTCTTACCTGAATTCAGTCAAGTCTGGGTTCCAGTTGAGGAACCTGATACACCATCTCAGGGTTCAACTGGTATGGAAATCAGGAAATTGAGACCATGAGAGTTTGTTCCCAGGAAACACAGAAATGTAATCCTGTGTAACCCAGGAACCAGGAATGAATTCCAGTGTAACCAGTGTCACCCTTTGCAATAACTTGAGTGTTGATTTTTCAAATCAATAGACATCAGGTCCTTTTTGCATGATACTATCTGTGTACACCTTAACTCAGCAGGGATTGTAGGGCTATTGCCATACCAGTGATGCAGGGAAGAATTGCAGTGTTGTGTCTATCACTGATGGTTAGAGGCTGCTAAATTTGAACCTATAGGACTGATATACATTTGGACTGTTTTATATCCCGCCTCTGTATATGTGTGTATCCTGGAGGTAACACAGAATATAACTGAGTTAGAATAGAAAGGGAATAGGAAATCTGGGACTTTGAGAACTCAGGAAATAGGAGAAGTTAAGTCTCAGGAAATTTGAGATGAGAGTTCCTGTGTATTCTCAGGAAGAGTTCCTGTGTATTTCCAGGTAGCTTCCTGAGTAATTTCAGGAAAGTAATTTCCTGTGAAAACACAGGAATACTGTCCAATTGAACACAGGGACTTGGGACATCCTCAAGGGTTCATTTAATTTGGAACCTGAGATGATTTCCCAGGTTGGTTCAATCAGGAATTCAGTTTTAGATAGCACTTCATGTTGTTCAGTTTTGAATTCAAGAGAGGTAGGTTCCTGTTTAGTTTGAACTTTCAAATAGGAAGGTTGCATGGTTTTAACTGATGAGTAGAGGTTGCTGAACATTGAACCTTGATTTGCTAATACTGCCATGAGCATATAGGACTTCTAATTGGGTGCAGGAACCTGGGACATTTTCCATGGTCCAGTTTGTATTATCAGAACCTGGGATGACTAAAATTGAACCTGGGCATGCTTTAGCATTTCAGTATCTTAAGACTGTCCTGTTCATGACTTAAGTTGTGTTTGAACCCAATGGCAAATACCTTGGTATTGGATTGTTAACTTAAGATTAATAATGAGGAGAACTGGATTGTGTGTAGTAGTATTGATTTTAAAATTGTTTTGAACTAAAATGCTAGGTTGACCTTCTAGGAACCATGATTTTTTTTATACTCTAGTAATGTAGGGAAGTTTAAGGAGAGGTAGTCTTTTATTAGAGTTTAATATTAGAAGAAACAAAGTCATGTATAAGATAGTTTAATTATAAACCAAGTTGTTAAGTGATCTTTTAGACTAGGAATATTTTACCTACATTATAGACTTATCAATTGTAAATCATTATTTCCTACAGAAGGATACCTAGCATTTTGCCTACTTGTACTTTCCTGGAGCCAGGCAAGTACACTCTACGGTTTTGTACTTTACATTATCTTTCCTGTACTTCCTTGAGTGACACAATTGCAACACGACATGTTCTTTCTGGTGCTCTTGTTCTCTTGTGCTTATTACTTGTATCTGGGGAGGGGAAATATACTATCTATGTGACCAATCCCAAGTAACAACTCAGGTGTGTTTTAGCTTAGACCCCGCATCGTGCACGCGGGTCCTAAGTCACCATTCATGTGCTTTCAGGTGCTTTCAGGTACTTTCAGGTGCTTACCCTAGCCGGTCACATAGTTAGTTATATTTTAAATGCATTACACATATGTTCAGGAGATTACCTTGTACTTATTTCCTGTGATATCATGTTCTTTCAGGTGCTTACATATCATGTTCTTTCATGTTCTTACATTCATGTTCTTCATGTACTTTACCCTGTTCTTCATGTACTTATTCACTTGTATTTTCCTGTACTTTCCATGTTTCCTTGTACTTTCATTTCATGATGTCTTGTTCATTACCTAGAATTGTACTTGCTCCGCTCCTGACTGGATATGTTATGATAGGTGAGATGGAGGCTTTGTGTAACATACTATGGACAGGATACTGCCTTCCCTACTGAGCCAGCTGGAGCTGCTTGTGACCTAGAGGCTGCAGAGGCCTAGTACTTTATTTAGTTTTCCATTTATCTTTCCATGTATTGAGACTAGTAGACTCTTATAGTTGAATTGTAATAAAATTCAGATATTGTATCTCTTTTCTGGTTGGGACACATTATATAGTTGCTGTGATTCTATACTTTCATGTTTATCTGGTTAGTTTCCCTAGCTTGGTACAGCTTACTTCATTGTGTCTAACAATGAAGGCTGGGCGTGTCCGACTCGTGTCCGATTATTCGGGAGCGGGTCGTGACATGTTTTTAGTGGTGGCCCATGCAGGTCTATCCTAATGGTACCTAGGACTTAGCGTACTATTGGGGGACTTGATTACACTAGGGAAACTTGATCACAGCATAGGAAAATCGGGAAATAAGGGTATATCAGGTATATCAGGTGTATCAGGTATTTTAATATTCTATAAACACTTGTTGTATGTAGGTCTAGGTTATTTGAACAGTTTTCTTTTTTGCAGATAGTTCAAACGCATGCAACACCAGAACTGTCAATTCACCTGCGCTTGACGTTTCCAAGCTTCCACTACCTTCTATCGCTCTACTATCCCCATGGGTAGTACGTAGTTGATGGAGACGTCTGAAGAGTCCCTTGACAACCAGAGGAAGCAGGCCACTCTTTCCAAGTCAGACTTGTGGATACACTCTCCGAGCCCGGAAGGACTTCTGATTTCCAGACTCTCAGATACTTGGATTTTTTCGACACCAAGCGCATATCCTACACCAAGGAGCAGATCGAGAACCTGGAGTTACCACTGAAGATCACCCAAGTTTCTGAGGACCCGACTTCTCTGAAGATTCGAGCCACCTGCCAGGAGATCCAGAATGTAGCACAGACAATAGGACACAACGGAAAACTGAAGCTCAGAAGGAACATGAAGATTTATGACAAAGACAACAACTACCCTGGACCCGCAAAGCGTCACAACACTCAGTCAGCGTTTCTTCGATCACATCACCAGTCGCATCATCAGGAGCAGATCTCAGCAGCCATTACGCCAGCAGTCATATATTTCTGCCAGAGCCCTGCGTTTCAGTCCAGCAGGAGATCCAGATGACGACCACTTGTAATTTCTGTCGTCGCCCAGGACATCACCACAAAGAGTGCCACAAGAGACGAAGGCTATGCCTGCACTGCAGATCGTCTGCCCACCAAGTCAAGAACTGCCCGGAGGCCACTGATCATGCTGCCCAAGGACGAACGCAAGAAGCACCAGGACTACAACAAGGGGGACCCGCCTCTCCAGATTCAACAATCATATGAAGCACTACCGCAGGGATCAACCTATGTCAGGACAATTCAAGAAGTTGAAGTGATTCCAGTCCCGGAGAAACACAGAAGATAGCCTGAAGACCGAAGATTTTTGCATGGTTAGGAAAACCATGTATCTTGATTAGCAACCTAGTTTTCTTAAATTTCTTTTAGCATCTAGACCATTTCTTGGAACTTCTTGTTTTCTATTTTGGAATCTTGGTTGGTATTCGAAACTTAACTCGAGATATTGTTATCTATTCGTTGATTGGTACTCCTCCAATCCATTCTTCGTAATCTTGCTCTTTTCGAGATTCTACTCAAGAATTTTGTTTCCTATTCAGGACTAGTTACAATATGTAAATTTGGTTTTCTTTTCGAAGTTCAGTTTTCTATTGGGGATTGTTGGAATTTGATTTTTTTTCAATACTTGTTTCTATTCACCATTCAAGACATCGTTTGGAAACTTCGGGTTCGACTTGTTCCCTATGTGAGATTCGTTTCCTACGTAGCTTGTTTTCTACTTAGAAATTGTTCCGTTCACAACTTTGCTTCGATCTTGTTCCCTATTTGAGGTATCGCTTGTTCATGGATATTGTCTTACTCACCCATTGATTCTTTTTCGTAACTTGATTCCATTCGAGAATTTAAGATCCTGTTTCCTATTTTGAGACTTTGTTTTGTTCGTGATTTTGTCTCCCATCCAAGATTTACCGGACCTTGAATTTTAGTTCCTATTTGCGACTCGTTGAGACCGTGTTCCCTATTCCAAATCTTGTCTCCTCATTGAGATTTTCTATTCGAGAATTTGTCCCTTATTCACAACTTTGTTGATACTGGATTTTCTATTTTCCACTGTGTACCTTATTGGAGATTTCATTTTCTATTCAAGTTTTACTAGAGATTTCATTGTTATTCGAGATTTGTTGAAACTCGTTTCCAGTACGGGATTTTATTTCTTATTTTTGAAACTTGTTTCCTATCTGATACCTTGCTTTAGTTCATCCTTCGAGACTCTGTTATCCTTTCGAGATAACGTCCCATATGTAGAATCTTGTTACCATTCCAGATACAGTTGATATTCCGTCATAATTTGACACTTCGTCCTGTCTGAAATTTTAAATCTCCCTGGCTGTTTTTTTGTACCCATTGATTTGATCCCTTGTCATTTTTAGTACCTAATAAACTCATGTATTCTAACAGTCAGGTAACTTCACCATTTCCGTGATTTGGACTATTGAATTTATTTTGAAATCCTTGAAACTCTTTTGAAATTCCTAGGGGTAAAGTCGATAGGCTATTCGATGACCTACTGTGGCCTGACAGTTGCGCGCTGCAGCCATTAGATGGATTATGGAGACTGAGGGTTCACTGCAGCCAGTAGCGCACTGGCGAGGCAGGAACTCTAAGTTGAAGTGATTTCAGACAACCATAGGTTTTCGAGTACTGTCGAGACTTGTCATATTCTACATACCTTGATCTCTTGGGTTGCTTCGTCAATGATTGTTAGAAAATGGACAAGGTTGACAAATTATTCGGTGACATATTGTTATTTGAGTCACGAAGCCAAATGTCCACTGCAGTCAGATATATACTGGCGGGGTAGGGATTCTAGGCAAAGTGATTTCAAATAGCTATATGTTTCCGGACACTATGGAAACTATATCCTTTTTTATATGATTTCTGGTTTTCGAAAATCACAAATCCTTGCATGTTCACCCTGATTTGATATTGTATCTCCTGAGTATTTCGTACGTTTTCTCAATCAGCCCTTGCTAATTTTCCTTCTAGCATTCTATCGTTAGATCATCGAATTCCTCAAAAATTGTATATTACCAGATTGTGATTCTGTGCTTCATTTGTGACTTGTCTAAACTTCGATCTTAAGTCATGTCTATCTGACCATGATTTTCTATCTTATTCTAGTCTACCTGTGTTAAACTATCGATTTTTGATCATACTTAATATTGTGTCTTCATGATGTTGCTCCTCTAAGTTGTAATTGAAATTCCTTCTACTTCGTGACTATTTGATCCTCGATCCTTGTCAAAGTGTGATATCCCAAACTTCTTATGTGTACTTGGACTCAAGGCTCAGAGCGTCATGGATCGACAGAAGCACTGGGCGGACAGCAGCAGACGGGCACTTGAATTCGAGGTTGGAGACAGAGTATTCCTGAAGATCTCACCGACTAGAGGCGTCATTCGGTTCGACAGAGGCGGGAAGCTCAGTCCGAGATTCATCGGACCTTTCGACGTGACGGTACAGATTGGCGAGGTGGCATATCGACTAGCTCTTCCAGCTAGATTGGAGGGAGTGCACGATGTCTTCCACGTATCTCAGCTTCAACGATACATTCCAGACTCCAGCCATGTAGTAGACTATTCCGAGATGGAGGTGGGCCGAGATTGACCTACGAGGAGCAGCCAGTAGAGATCCTCGATCGTAGGGAGAAACGTCTGTGGATCCAGACCATTCCTCTTGTCCGTGTCATGTGGAGACACCACTCTCCGGGAGAGTCCACATGGGAGCGCGAGGATGAGATGCGGGAACGCTATCCCAGTTTGTTTGTTTGAGTGTACCTTGATTTTTTTTTTAAAATAATAAATAATTGTGTTTGGATTTCTATTATGGATTTTGAGACCTACTTTATAGTTGAATTTCGAGGACGAAATTTGTTGAAGGGGGGAATATTTGTAACTCCACTTTCCAGGAATTTTACTATTTCTAAAATAATTTTTCCTGATATTATTTTTAAATTAGTATTACTATTTTTTTTAGCCAACTTATTTGGGGTTGTTTTCTTTTACCTTGGGCTTTTACTTAAGCCCATGAAACCCATTGGTTTAACCTATCCTCTGTTCTGAAACGAAATCCTTCTTTTTGATCTCCACCATTTTGATTGAGGAGGCCGACTCAGCTGTTCGAACGACCAAGAAAATTTGAACTTCCTTCCTCTAACAAACTTGTCAGAGCCATGTGCTCTGCAAGTTTTTCCCTCCAATTCTCTCTAACCGCCTATTTAAGGTTTTTCCTCTCCACATTTTAGAGGAACAGCATTCCTCTATTCCTCCAGAGATCGTCTTCTCCAATCGAAGCTCTGCCCAACCAGCCATGGCGGATCACCTTCCTGGATCAAGGAGCATTGCAAAGGAGCAGCAGATCCTGAAGTCGGCGTGATGAGCTTTGCTGTTGATTCATAGATCGAGATCGAGATCAGGAACTGAGGTGAGGATTCAAGCAAATTAGTTGGATTTGGTATTCATGACTTCGATGGATGGTTGATTCTTCTTTCTCTCTCGATTAGTTTGTTATCTACTCGCATTGGCAAAGAGATCTAGGACTTCAACCGTTTGATTATTTGTCCAACTGATTGAACCCTGGTAAGAATGCTATCATTGTTTCAAATCACTCGGGTTGATGGATGATTGACCTGGTATTCAATTCTATTCACTCTTTTGATCAGATCTAGAGTATAGATCTGTGGCAAATTTCGACCAATCGAATCCTCATTACAGAGCCAAAGGTAGGTTCTCTGATCGAGCCTATCCTTATGAATTGTAAATCATTACATTCTTGCTGTGTTGATTCTGTTCTAACTCTTGTGTCTCCCTTTAATATCCTATATCTTGTGTCAGATTCGTGAATGATTGTGTCGTACAAGTGTCTGTTCCTACGGGGTCAGTTACGATCTAGCAACTCAGGTAATTTGATTCTTGTCCTCATAAATACTTGTGAACCAGTGGTTGTCAGTTGATCCTGGAATTTATCAATTGGTGATATCCTTTATAGTTGGATTCATAATTAACTGTAGCAGGAGGAAGGATGCCAATTCTCCTTAGAATTGACAGTTCCTCAATTATGGTTGATCCATTGGTTGAGTATAGCATTACTGTTAGTAACTGGGTTGCATTCGAATGATTCCTGATAGGAAGGGGAATATGATGTTAATCATAACTATTGATATCAGGACTCTGGGTTCAGTTCAACTCTTCTTTAGGAACCCTCAAACTTTACATCCCACAGTGGTCGAGTTGGGTTAATGGCTGCATACCCAAGTCTATCAATGAGGAATGGAAAGATTTGAGATGTAACTTATGTGGAGAGGGTGTAGTGCTCTTCACAGGTTCAGGTTCCTGAGCTTCTACACTTTGTTTCAGTCCCTATTGGAATGTTAGTTTGAGTGCCAATGCAATGATCATATAGATCTAAATTTCTGACTGAATGATATAGATCACCTATGTAATTATTTTCCTATTTAGAATTTAACCAGTTGACTGAACCTAAGTGGCCTGTACATGTTGACTGAACCTGAGATCAACTTGCCATATTTGGACCATCACAAGAAACTGAAATTCAGTGCTATATTGGACACCATCAGTGCCAAGTGGATTTCAGTTCTCTTACCTGAATTCAGTCAAGTCTGGGTTCCAGTTGAGGAACCTGATACACCATCTCAGGGTTCAACTGGTATGGAAATCAGGAAATTGAGACCATGAGAGTTTGTTCCCAGGAAACACAGAAATGTAATCCTGTGTAACCCAGGAACCAGGAATGAATTCCAGTGTAACCAGTGTCACCCTTTACAATAACTTGAGTGTTGATTTTTCAAATCAATAGACATCAGGTCCTTTTTGCATGATACTATCTGTGTACACCTTAACTCAGCAGGGATTGTAGGGCTATTGCCATACCAGTGATGCAGGGAAGAATTGCAGTGTTGTGTCTATCACTGATGGTTAGAGGCTGCTAAATTTGAACCTATAGGACTGATATACATTTGGACTGTTTTATATCCCGCCTCTGTATATGTGTGTATCCTGGAGGTAACACAGAATATAACTGAGTTAGAATAGAAAGGGAATAGGAAATCTGGGACTTTGAGAACTCAGGAAATAGGAGAAGTTAAGTCTCAGGAAATTTGAGATGAGAGTTCCTGTGTATTCTCAGGAAGAGTTCCTGTGTATTTCCAGGTAGCTTCCTGAGTAATTTCAGGAAAGTAATTTCCTGTGAAAACACAGGAATACTGTCCAATTGAACACAGGGACTTGGGACATCCTCAAGGGTTCATTTAATTTGGAACCTGAGATGATTTCCCAGGTTGGTTCAATCAGGAATTCAGTTTTAGATAGCACTTCATGTTGTTCAGTTTTGAATTCAAGAGAGGTAGGTTCCTGTTTAGTTTGAACTTTCAAATAGGAAGGTTGCATGGTTTTAACTGATGAGTAGAGGTTGCTGAACATTGAACCTTGATTTGCTAATACTGCCATGAGCATATAGGACTTCTAATTGGGTGCAGGAACCTGGGACATTTTCCATGGTCCAGTTTGTATTATCAGAACCTGGGATGACTAAAACTGAACCTGGGCATGCTTTAGCATTTCAGTATCTTAAGACTGTCCTGTTCATGACTTAAGTTGTGTTTGAACCCAATGGCAAATACCTTGGTATTGGATTGTTAACTTAAGATTAATAATGAGGAGAACTGGATTGTGTGTAGTAGTATTGATTTTAAAATTGTTTTGAACTAAAATGCTAGGTTGACCTTCTAGGAACCATGATTTTTTTTATACTCTAGTAATGTAGGGAAGTTTAAGGAGAGGTAGTCTTTTATTAGAGTTTAATATTAGAAGAAACAAAGTCATGTATAAGATAGTTTAATTATAAACCAAGTTGTTAAGTGATCTTTTAGACTAGGAATATTTTACCTACATTATAGACTTATCAATTGTAAATCATTATTTCCTACAGGAGGATACCTAGCATTTTGCCTACTTGTACTTTCCTGGAGCCAGGCAAGTACACTCTACGGTTTTGTACTTTACATTATCTTTCCTGTACTTCCTTGAGTGACACAATTGCAACACGACATGTTCTTTCTGGTGCTCTTGTTCTCTTGTGCTTATTACTTGTATCTGGGGAGGGGAAATATACTATCTATGTGACCAATCCAAAGTAACAACTCAGGTGTGTTTTAGCTTAGACCCCGCATCGTGCACGCGGGTCCTAAGTCACCATTCATGTGCTTTCAGGTGCTTTCAGGTGCTTTCAGGTGCTTACCCTAGCCGGTCACATAGTTAGTTATATTTCAAATGCATTACACATATGTTCAGGAGATTACCTTGTACTTATTTCCTGTGATATCATGTTCTTTCAGGTGCTTACATATCATGTTCTTTCATGTTCTTACATTCATGTTCTTCATGTACTTTTCCCTGTTCTTCATGTACTTATTTACTTGTATTTTCCTGTACTTTCCATGTTCCCTTGTACTTTCATTTCATGATGTCTTGTTCATTACCTAGAATTGTACTTGCTCCGCTCCTGACTGGATATGTTATGATAGGTGAGATGGAGGCTTTGTGTGACACATACTATGGACAGGATACTGCCTTCCCTACTGAGCCAGCTGGAGCTGCTTGTGACCTAGAGGCTGCAGAGGCCTAGTACTTCATTTAGTTTTCCATTTATCTTTCCATGTATTGAGACTAGCAGACTCTTATAGTTGAATTGTAATAAAATTCAGATATTGTATCTCTTTTCTGGTTGGGACACATTATATAGTTGCTGTGATTCTATACTTTCATGTTTATCTGGTTAGTTTCCCTAGCTTGGTACAGCTTACTTCATTGTGTCTAACAATGAAGGCTGGGCGTGTCCGACTCGTATCCGATTATTCGGGAGCGGGTCGTGACAACATCCATCCGACGGTTCGCCCGTTCCTTCATCATCACCTGACGGTTCATCCGTTCATTCAATTTACTTGACGGTTCTTCCGTTCATTACATTCATCCGATGGTTCACCCATTCACATTCATTCGACGGTTTATCCGTTCATTATCACCTGACGGTTCGTCCGTTCATTATCATCAGACGGTCCACCTGTTCATTCATCATCACTTGACGGTTCATCCGTTCGTTATTTTCTATTTTGACGGTTTGTCCGTTCATTCCATCATTTGACGGTTTTCCCGTTCATCTCATATCCACATCGGCAATTTATCGTTTCGATTAAGTTGTCAATTGAAATAATAATGTTTAGTATATTCTGCCACGTCCATATTACCTCTGAGCAGATGTAATGAATATAATTATTTTCTACAAAATCATCAAGAAATATATCATGTCTTGCACCTCTGAATATATTTTCTATCTATATTATTTATATCTGAACAAGATATGCAACAAATAATGGAGCCACAGCAAAAATGTCTTTTATTAATCGAAATATAAGACATTACAAAAAACATATATACTTCAAAAGACATAAAGATACAAAATGTTCTACTAAGATGGAGGTATTATCAGATTGTCGATCTGCTGCTTTAAAGTCTGCAGCCGTTCTTCACGAGTGGACATCACCCTCCTTCTGGCCTCTTCCATCCCGGTTTCTTCATTGAAAGCAGGTATGGCCACCATTCGGCGAGTAATCTCAGCATTATGAGCTTCCACATATTCATCCCTCTCCTGAATCAGAGCATTGAATTGTTGAGTTGCAAGTTGATGATCAGAAACTTCCTCTTCTAACTCCTTCTGGAGACGAGCAATCTCTGCCCTCAGCTCAGCAGCTCTCTTCTCTTTTCTCTCGGCCATCAAGGTTACTGATTCCAGCTTGGAGTTATATTCAGCAGATTTCGCAGAGAAGGCTTCCAAAAGATTCTGGAGATTGACCCTTTCAATGTCAGCGGCTTGAGCCAGTTGCTCGAATTCTGTATGTACTAGAGATTCTACGTCTCCTTGATTGAGCTCTTTATAGCTTTTGATGGAAATCTCTAATTCATTCAAAATATGATCCAGGAGAGTGGCTTGAGCCTCATCATCTTGTTCCCGGATAGCTCTTACTAAGAGAGAGGTTGGACCTCTAACCATAAAAAAATTAGTACCCTCCTTTTTCATTATTCTATTTACTAGAGGTTTCAAAGATTCAAAAAAGCATCTGGTAAAAGATTGAATCACAAGGTTATTCGTTGCTATAGCACCAGGAGTTGCAGCTACTCCTGTTGATGATGAGGCCGTAGGATGTTCAATCTCTCGCGTCTGGACAGCAGGCTCTTTGAACAAAGGAGCCAAAGTGGAGCTAGTTGCCCCTCCCGGTTGTTCTTCTGCAAAAAGTAAAAATTATCATTTTGCCTGTTATTTGCTATTGTCCAAGAAGATTAAAGATGTAAATTATCTTACCATGGTTGAATCCAGCAATGAGCCTATCATCTGCTGGAGTAGACTCTGGCCGAGCAGAAGTAGCCTCAGCCATAACAGCTTGACTACTGCCCGCTTCAGAACCACAGGATAAATGATGACTGCTACTAACAACAACCGTCATTATAGGCACTATGTCCGTGCACGTCGGAGGTGCTAGAAGAGTCTCAAGATCTGCAGGAAATACAAATAAAGACGTTAGCTATCAAATTATTTAAGAAACGATTGCTCATTTCATTTTATACCTTGAGGGTCAGTAGCGGGAGTTTCTTCCGGAGCTTCTTCATCTACTGCTTTTTCTGGAGATACTGTTACCTCAACATCCTTTTCAGGATTTAAAGTATCAGTAGCACTTTCTGGAACTTCAACATCCTTTTCATGATTGAAGGTATCAGCAGCATTTTTTGGAGCCTCAACATCCTCTTCAGGATTCAAGGTATCATCAACAGCATTAGGAGATATATGCTCTTCATCATCTCTTTCGAGATCTTGCATATATTCATCAATATTCTCAGACGAAGAGCTCTCTTCATCTTCATCTTCTTCTGGTGCATTCCCGCTGGTATTTACAGCTTGGTCACAATAGTCATCCAGCGGGCTGTAACTGCAATCTTCTAGAGCCGCAATTACTTTGCGATCTTCCTCTTCGCGGAGGGTTCTAGGGGTAGGCGGAAGTTGAGTCGTCTCCGCAGTAGGTAAAAGAGAGTGTACAACATTTTGCTCTTCCTCCACTTCCTCCATAATACTTCCTCTGGGCTCTTCGGCCTAAGTTCTCGGATCAAGATCTTTCCTCTGCTCGATCTCTTCTCCATGTTCTGGACTAGGAGTTTTATCCCTAGGATCTGAAATAGGAGTGGAAGATGGCAAAGTTAATCCAGCTGCAGCATCCATTACCATTGAAGACAGGGCTCGATTTCTTCTTTGGGCCAGCTTCTTTCTTTTCAGAGGCCTCTCAGGGCTCTCTATATTTACAGTCTCGACTTGTCTTTGGACAGAGGTCGGTGTGGTGGCCTCTTCTTGCTGGATTGTCTCGGCCAGCTGTCGAGATTGAGATCGAGTGATAATCTTTTCAGAAGAATGATCTAAGTTCAATTTCTTCTTTGCTGCTGGAGCGGGAGGTTCCTCTCTTCTCCTCCTTTTTGCTGGAGATTTGCCCACCTTCAAAGAGACACATAGTGGCGCATTAACTTCTTGAGGAAACACAACTTCCCTTGAAGCTTCCATGGGTGCGTCTACTGGCTTATGTACTTCATCGTTTCCTATGAGTGACATGAGGACCCCTTCCCTCTTCAATTTTGTTGAAGATGCAAAGCTATCTGCCAGGTTGAAATTCTCAACAAAAGTGTTTGAAGATGTATAAAATACTGAGTATGTAAAAAGCATTCGAGGGCCATGATTGCTGTTCGCAGGCATCGAGAACGTCGATTTCGTATCTCGAGCATTATAATAAGCCCATGCTCGGGCCCCATCTATCAAATAACCCTTTCTCTGAAGATATGTGATAGCATTCCCCACATGAATTGGTCATACCCGAACTGCCGGGCAAATCGACTGGGTAGATATGGCTCTAAATAACATTCATCTTCAAACTGGTACACCAAATGGGACGGTCGAATTGTTTTCAACCACTCAAAAGCTGCACGGCTCAGAGGATGCATCTGTGAGTCAATCATATTTGTCCGCATTTGTTCGTAACCAGTAGGAGGAGGGGTACAATAAAAATTCCATCCTTTGTTCAAGTTCAGAGCATATCTGCAATCTCTCAGAGCAGTGTATTTCCACTTACCCTGAGAGTATCTCCGTAAAAAGCTGCCGTCGACCGGTCCCACGCCAGGATCCATCAAAGTGGGATGGTGAAGGAGCAACCACCCAAATAGATATGTATATGGTAATTCCAATCGAGGAAATTCTTTTTCACCCTTGGATTTCAGCATCAGGTCGACGTACAGACGAAGACCGGCATTCAGCTTACAAGTCATCGCTGACAACAGATCCATCTTATATCCGAAGATTAATCTAACTGCGGCAAAGAGGACACCGCGATGGAAGCGGTCTACAGTACTGGATCCCGGGACTACAAACAGACGGAGCCAATGTGTCAGAAACCCTGCTAATTGGGCTTCTTTTGACATCGGTCTATATCCTACTCTCAGATAACTTTCGAGAGTATCTCCTTTCTTCAAAGGAGGGCATTGATAATCATCCTTCATCTCTTTATCAAAATTGCCACTTTCTTCCATTAACTTCATCATTTCTGTGTTGCTCAATGGCTTAAAGAAATCTGGATAGCATCTGTCATGTTCCTTGGTCTTTGGTTCTTGAATGTGGTTGAGGAACAGATAAGGTAGCCATTTCGAGGAATAGCAAGTGTTTGATGTGGCACTTTTATAGAACAGGGAACAAATTTTATAATGGCATAGCAGTTCCTCGAAGACTGCTATCATTTCTGCATTCTCTCTCCGAAGTTTGTCCAACTCATCATTGGTTGGGACAAATTCTTCATATGGGGCATCTCCCATTGGCAAGAAAGAGATATACTTCATCTCATGAAGTGCAAACCCGATTTCTCCGCCGGGAGTCATGAAGGTCCCTGTTCTGTAATTATACCTCTCTGCCAGAGCCAATAACAGGTGAGGGTTCGGAGCAAAACCATAGACAGTGGCATGCACTGCTTGGTACAAGTTGATTTGGTGCAGTTCGCTTTCAAACTTGGTCAGAATCCAATTTGCTATGCAGCTCCATCTTTTAAAATCTGGATTCACCAATCCAGTTAGTCTGATGTCCTGCTCAGGATATCTTCCTTCGACCTTCGTAAATTTATTTGCAAAAATTGGAGTTCTGACGGGCATTAACAAGGAAGAATTCTCTGGCGGAATGCAACCGGGTTTCAGACCTCTCAACAAAATACTGTACCGTTCTGAAGAGCTGTAAAACATATCCTTCTTACTCGACCCCTTCTTCACAAAAATTCTTCCTGGACGGGCGTCTTGGAACGGTATAAGGTTCCATTCCATCTTCCTCGGATAGCTCGCATGAGCATACCGGGATAAGGGGAGGCATCGTGGAACATTTGGTATCGAGAAAGATCTATCCGTCTGATGGACAATCCTTTCTTCCATTCTTGGTCTCGGTTGAGAACTTTTATCAAAAGCTTCACCGAATAAGAATAATGGTTTCTTGTGTATGACAGCATCTGTAGTTTCTAGAGGTTGTCCGTTCATCAAACATTGCAGTGTCTCATTATCCTGGGATATCAAAATGGCCTGACGGGAGGTCGGCAGATCGTATTGAGGATAGTGCACATGTGACAAGTCCACTTTATATTCTGATTCAGAAAGGGTCCCTACGAAGTTTTCGTATTCTGGGTCTTCTCTAGTATTAACTGCATTAGACAGAGAAAACAAAAATTTTCAGTATAAGTCAAAGTCAAAGATTCAGTTTGCACAAAAATTAGATTGCGCAAAATCAGATTGCGCAATATCAGATTGCGCAAATAATCAGATTGCGCAAACAAACAGACATAAGTTTGCGCTGACAAATCTCGCACAAATCAGCAAAATGCGCTGACTTTTGTCAGCGCAGTTCAACCGATTGCGTAGAGAGTCGTCCTTCATAAAAATGAAGAAATGAATTGATTGGTGCAACCAAAACCCTAAAAAGGGTGGCGCAGTATGATCCTATCTCTAAAAAGAGATGGATTCCGAAAAGAACAGTGAAATCAAAACTCTAAAAAGAGTTTTTGATTTGGTTAACTACCTATCATTGCTGGATGAGCCATTTCATGGCGAGAAGCTCGTCGCGCAGCCCTAGTCGATGATTCAGTGGGGGCCTTGCCCTTAACGGCGGCAGAGGATCGTCGGGGAGCCATTGAGATCGTCGGAGAAGAAAGAAAGAAAGAGTTCAGAAGTTTTCTCTCAAGTGTACGACGAAAGCAAGTAAAAAACACTTCGAAGAAATTGAAGAACTATTTATAGTTTTTCAAATCGAAACGGCCGCCTTAGATTGCGCCTAAAAATAGGCTAAAACCTCAGATTGCGCAGACAGCTCACTACTTGCGCAAATTGGTTTCAAATTCAAAATTCAAAGTATTTCGAAATTTTGAATAAATTCAACTTTCGAAAACTTAAAAGGGGGTCTTGTAGGTCCTGAAAAATCAAGTTGCACACATCAACATAAAGCTGTTCTCAAGTCTGGTATAACAAGTGGTACTTTTTTCGAAAATGATATTTGCAAGAGGCCAAGGACGTAAAACCTGGCTCTGATACCAATTTGTTACGTCCCGATCCCGCTAGGGTCGTCCATCTTTCCTGGATCCCTGCAGGATCGTTCGTCCTCGCTAAGGCGTGATGTCGTGCAAGCCTAAGTTGCGTTTGCACAAGGCTATGTACCTGCACAAAACAACTAGTCATGCAAAAACACACACACGCACCCATTCATTAAAATCAAGAAATACAACTTTCAGATGAACTGCACAGACATCAGATTGTGCATCCTTCAGATTGCGTACGATAGATTGTGCACATATCCAAGCGCGCAGGTTGACGTGGCAAATCACCATCATTACCTGACATAAATCAAATCTTCTGACAACTGACAGCGCGAAGAATGAGGCGACCGTTCGTTTAATCGTGCGCACGGCGCTCGAGGACAACTGGCAGCGCAATCCATGTTGGCGCAATCTATGTTGGCGCAATCCATTTCCTGCGCAATTCAAGTTGGCGCAATCCAAAGCCAGCGCAATTCAGTGTGCGCATTCTATCAATATAAATGACAAAATACACGTGGCATTCATGCCATCAATTGCTCATTTTGTGGTAACCATTTATGCACGATCATGCGCATTTCAATCAAATGATACCATGTGTCCAAGATAGTTGGCCCATGATTCAACAACTGCCTACGCAGTCCATTGTTGCACAATCCAATTGCTGCACAATCCATCATGCGCAGTCCAGAATAACTAAAAGTTAGTTATTTCTTAGAACTCTATAAATAGAGTTTCAAGTCTCCATTCAAAAGGGGGATCAATAATCAGAGATCAGAGATTAGATTATCAGACTTCAAAGTTCAGAGAGTTCAGGAGTTCTTGCCCAAGTGCTGCTGCATTCTTCCGAGGCTTTTGCCTTCAACTTCCAAGGCTTTTCGCCTTCAATTCCAGAGTTGTTTTCAACTTCAGAGGCTTCGTCTTCAAAGTTCACATCGTCCAAGGGATAAAGCAATCGTCATCTAGATTGGATTCCTAAAGTTGTACTATTCCCAGAATTCAAATTGTAATCTTTTATAAAGTTTGTATCAATAAAGTTCTTCAACTTTTGTTTTTGCAAACAGTTCAGTCCTATTTTTTCTATCTTTTTTTATTGTGCTAACAATATTTGTCTTGGTATAGCTTCACAAGTCTCTACTATCATGCCAGTACCTACAAGAAGGCTTATGCTAGAAAGATTATACCTTTACCAGAATAAATCTTGTGGGATCAAGTACACATAATTACAAGTCCCTAGCTATACTTGTGTTATACTCACTACTTCACTAATTCACTGGCTATACTTACAAGTCCCTACTCTATACTGTCTAATACCTATACTATGTGTCCTCTTTCAGCCAACATATGAGGTTGGTCCACCTGGTAGACACAGACAACCTGGAAGACCAAGGGGGAAGGAGGTTGGAGGCTGATGAGATGCCAAGAGCTGCCAAGAAGCAGAGGATTTGTGGGAGGTGCAAGTTACCTGCTGATTATAATGCTAGAGGTTGCCAAGGAGAACAAGTTGGAGGAAACACAAAAAAGCCAAGGGCACCTAGGCCACCAAGGTCACCTAGACAACCAAGGATAAAGAACACTGTCTACAAGAGGCCAAAGGTTTCAAGAGGGCCAAGGCCAAGGAAGGCTGCTATGGGTACATCATGAGATCCTGAAGTTTGAAGGTTTGAATGTCCAAAAGTCTCTCATTTTGTATATGAAAATACTGGGGTTCTCTCTTAGGAGAAGATCTCATTTTGAATGTCCCTACTTTTTGTACTAAAAATGACAACTTGGTTTAGGAACATGGGGTTCTCTCATTTTGTATATGGAAATACTGGAGTTCTCTCTCTACTTGTTTAAGAATGTTTGTTGTCTATTTTGTATATCTGGATTGAATATGAAGCAACATTGGGTTCTCTCTACTTGTAATATGAAGAATCCTATCTAATCGTAATATGTTTTGTTACATTCTCTATTTTTGGCAAATCTGTTACAAATTTGGAATGATATGCAAATCTGGAATCAAGAATGATAGAAAAATCTGTATTGGCAAATCTGTTACATTCTTTTGTTACATTCTTTGTATGTTACAAATCTGTATTGGCAAATCTATTTTTGTTCTCTATTTTGTATGTTTTTGTTACATTCTTTGTATATTACATTCTCTAGGCAAATCTATTACATTACCTGTTACAAGAATGATAGGCAAATATGGAATACATCATAATACAAATATGTAATACATCATTCTCTGATTTTGTTAAATTTGGAATACATCATAATACAATGTTAAATCTGGAATTCATTTTAGGAAACTTTCATACATAGCTAAGCAAAGCCAAGTCTTTCTTACATAGCCAAGTCAAAAAACTTTCTTGCATTTGAATGCATTCATTTCAGATAATTTGAGGTTTACATAGCCAAGTCTTTTCCGAATGTCTTACACAACTTTTCTAAAGTTGTGTTCACTACAATTTGAACATAAATTTCCAACTCAGACCGGTTGTCAGCATGTTAAGAAGCCTCATTCAACTATTAAAATGCGTTGTTGCATTTTCGACATTGTAAGAATCGTCTTCCATAGTTGTGGCTCCTTTTTGACACCATGACATCTCTCTTTCCTCTACAATTAGGTTTAGGGCAAGTGGCTTTCGCCCAAGTGCATTGTTGCTTCCAATGACCTAAGTCACCACACGTGAAACACCCTTCACTACGAATTTTTGATGATGAACTTTCGTGCTCGCCTTCGTAAATTGCAACATTCAGCCATTAAAAATCTAAGCAGAAGGGGCACTTCAGAAATTTTCTTCCAGGATTTGCCTTCGTATTTGACTTCAATAGGTACCAAATCCCCTTATAGTTTGCAATCTTGCAAGCTGAGCT
This sequence comes from Iris pallida, assembly GCA_029216955.1. Classification (NCBI taxonomy): domain Eukaryota; kingdom Viridiplantae; phylum Streptophyta; class Magnoliopsida; order Asparagales; family Iridaceae; genus Iris; species Iris pallida. Next base: position 8,521,150 of record JANAVB010041818.1, on the reverse strand, counting down.
CAAATAGTAACATTCATATGCAATATGGGTGTTCTTCGAGCATATTTGACATTTCTCCTAAATAAACCATTACAGAAATTACATGAGAAAATCTCCAACCAATCTAACAATATATGAGAGAAAGAAAGAGTGGAAGAGAGACTGGAAAGATTTACTCTAATCTCTGCTGAATAGGCGGCCATGGGAGCTCGGTCGAAGTTGTGCTGTGCTGTGAGGATTTCAGGATTAGGGATAGGAACTTGCGTGTGTGATGTATAGAGAAGAAGGTAGGGGTAGTTTAGGGATAGAACAATCTATTTTTCCTTCAGTTAAAAAATATGCAACGGACATGGGTATTTAAGTCACATAAATTGGGTTCATCTCTACTCCTATTAGTTTTGGACGTTTTCCGTCCAAAGTAGGATAACTTATACAATATGCCAACAATGTGGGGTGCACTGCATAAATCGACCAATCAAGTGGGGTGCCACTCAAATTATTTCTATTTTCTTCCTGTTAGCGAAAAGGAAAAAGCTCATAGTATTATTTAAAACCATTTCTGGAATTATGCTACTTCCTATGGTCATTGTGAGCTTAATCTAATATTTTGCCAACCCTTAGCTCAAATGACAACCCTAATTTTCTCATCTAAACAACGAGTACTTATCGATCAAACACTAAACTAAATTTTCTCAAAAATTTCCATCCAAACCAAATTTCTATTAAAAAATTCCAAAATTAGGGCAAAATCGAGGGTATGTAAGTAGACCTGGATCCACATCCGAACAAGAAGGAAAGACAGACGTACGACGACATTTTTTGACTGGTGTGTTTGGAAAAATGCTGGAGTAGGTATATTCAGACCACCGTGTCTAGGGGGGAGGGGATTTTGGAAATTCTTTTCTTTCAAAGAAAAAGGAAAAGAAGATTATTTGAGAGAACTTAAACACTTCGTAGGCACGGAGCTTTTCGGCGCTATTTCGTCTTTATACATTTCCACCATCTAGTGATGGAAAAGGGTCAAAGCGGTGACATAATTATCACTGGTAAAAACTGGGCCATGAAGTGGTCACCTATTGGTCATATTTATGCCACTAGCTAGCGACTAACCTCATTCCATCGTTATAATTTGCTATATTTTTTAAGTTCTATGCCAAAAACATTTTGATGGATTCTGGTAGCTGTAATAAGCCTCCTGTACGGATGTAGGTCTCTTTTCAGGCAAATAAATTCATACTTATGTTTCTTAATAAACAAGAATATATACAGAACTTTCAGATGCAGGACAATAAAACAAACAAATAAAGAAAAAAATTGGAAAAGAAGAAATTTTGAGTAGACACAGATGTGATTTTATGAATCATCACCTAGTGGTACCTGGATCCTCGATCTTCACATGTTCATCACATGCTCAACCTCAAAATGGACCTTGGAAAAGAATGTTCATGCTCGATCCACTAGACATGCAAACAACTCGACTCGTCTTGATTAGATTATGTTCAACATGGACCGAAGTGAAGCCGAGTCTATTACTTATCCATTATAGTACCATTAGGTCATGGGTTGGACTTGTAGACTATGGGTCGGTATCTATTCTAAACACATGATAGTTACATAAAACTGTTAGTGCCGGGGCATAATTTTTCGATAGAAAACTGAGAATATGAAACAATTGTAAAAACAATGTTCCAACGCAACACTTCTAGGAAGGTTGTGCAAGTATAACGAAGATCTAAAAAGATATCATTATGATATTACGAGAATCTAAAAAGATTTTGTAATCACAGCAGCGAAGAAGGTGACAGGCGTAATATGGAAGATGGCCTGCTGGGGTGAATGATCACCGTTGCTCAAAGCTTTATTCGCCTTACACGAACAGATTCCAGGAACCAGCAAGTTCGTCGGAGAACTTGGAACACTCCTGCTCTTCTGACTCCTCGGATGGATACGAACTCCCGTGCAAAAGCAACGATGGTGCGGCACCTTTTCTCTCTCTCTCGAAGGCTGCTGGAATTTGCAAGCAAATTCCGATTAGAACTGTGTTAAAGAACACGTCTAAATTCTCGGTTTACTTGTGCTAAAAAACACTTCGTAAATTTTTTGGTGGCTTCTCTTTCTATTCTGTAATAAGCCTTGAGAGAGAGAATGCCTTATATAGGCCCTGCAGCAACTGGTCGGTTGCCACAAAGTTAGGAACGTGGTAATAACCACCCCAAACATGTAGCAACCATCCAGAACATGCAAACGCATGTTCTGCTGCCAACTATGCACACCCAGCGCTCCTTGTACTCTGCGTGACAGAGCGCGCACTGAACTGTGCACACTGCACGCACTGTGCACACCGTGCACGCAGCGCAACCAGCGCGTCTGCGCAACCCGAGCAACCCAACGCAACCCAGCACAACCTGAGCGCAACTTGGGCGCGCACCTGGACAGCGCAACTGGGCATGCACAACGGGGCAGTGCAACTGGGCTTGCGCAATGTGGCAGCGCAAGTGGCTCGCGCAACGAGCGCAACTAAAGCACACTATGCGCCTAGCGACGATGCTGACGTGCTAAGTGCAAAGTGCGCCAATAAAATGCCACATTACGCCTCATGAGCCCATGAGCCCGAGTCCGAGTCCGAGTCCGAGTCGCTAAGCCCCTACGGGGATTAGCTTCCATGGAAATGAATTTCCCAAGAGCAAAAAACATGAATGCTTTTATTGTTGATTCAGTCATTTTCCTATTAGAAAAATAACCGCACATGACACACCCATGTGCACCTCTACACTACATGTGCATCTCTAAAATAGGAAAGCTATTATATAGAGATATGACTCCTTTGGTCTAGCCAATGTGGGACTAAAATTCACTTAGAAAAAGACCAAACTCCAACAATCCTCCACATATATCTATATATGGGTATAATTGTTCCCCACAGTAACTGTCCATCATGCATTAGGAGAGATGTCGCTTACGACTTGAATCTTTCCGTGTGGGTCAAATAACAGACTATAATACAAGAATGGACTAAGCCTTGAATTTTAAATCATAGCTGAAATTCTTTCCACTCGTATAATGTAGTTACGTGTGCTTCTGGCTACACATTAAAGGCCCTGTGCCAGCCTGGTTTCAGTGTATAATTTTGGGCGTCTACAAGTTTACCCTCAAGAGACGGCCTGATATCTCTTTGTCCATACACTATAGGTGAGTTCATTATAAAGAGACATGGCATGAAGCGCTTTGCGCTTCCCTTGCGGTGCTATGCCGCTATGACATGGCTTAAAGCCAAGGCATTACCCCTCTCTGGGAATCACCCCAAATCTGGGAACCTTTGTAGTGTCATACTACTGTAGCATGAGGCAACTGCCTCTTTGTAGTGTAAAACTACCCAGCATGAAGCCTTAGGCTCCTTTGTGGTGTTACGCCGCAACGACATGGCTTGTAAGGCCGAGGCTTTATCCCTAACCGGGTACCTCATCGTGGTGTCGTGCCACTGTAACATGAGGAACTCCTCCTCTTTGTAGTGCTGACTACACCCCTCTTTATATTAACATACAGCATTAGGCTAACTGCCTATTTGCGGTGCTACGTCGCTGTGACTTGGCCTGTAAAGCCGAGGCTTTATCCTATTCCTGGGCAGCACCCCACATATAGGAACCTCATTGTGGAGTCACCCCACTGTAGCATGGAGTTTCACTCCTTGTAGTGCTGCTCTACCGTGCTTCCTGTAAAGCACACCAGGCATTCACTCTGTCTGAGAACTCATTAAGGAAATTAAGCCAACCTTCCCACAGGAACCGTTTTCCACAAAAAACAACAGTGGTTATAGGTCCGTAACCTCTCTATGCCCAATAGAACATGTACCCACTATTCCTGATATTCTTTCGATTAGTGGTCCTCCCTTGAACCAAAAGCTAGATGCCTAGTAGATAAATCTTTGAACTAATAGCATAAAACTTTATGGTAGGAATACAATAATACAATATCAGAATGCCTTCAAGCCCATTTTACAAGCTGTGTCATCGACCAGCTGGCGCTTGAGGCCCTTGGTGAACGGATCCGCCAGGTTCTCCTGACTTAGAATATCAATCACTGCAATAACACCTCTCTTGATAAGATCGTGTACTGCCATGTGCTTCAACCGCACAGTCCTCTTCTTCCCGTTGAAGAGGTCATTTGATGCCACCGTCGCAGTCGTCTGGTTGTCGCAGTATATCGGTATCGCCGGTATTTGCGCCCCAACCACTGGAAGATCATACATGAGCTCCCGAAGCCTTTCTGCTTCCTCGGCTGCGGTATCAAGTGCAAAGAACTCAGATTCCATGGATGACCGCGAGAGCATAGTCTGTTTCTTCGATTTCCATGATATAGCAGCTCTACCTATTGTGAAAATAAATCCACCTGTGGACCTCTCGCTCTCCACCTCTGAGCACCAACTGGCATCGCTGAAGCCTTCTACTACCTGCGGATCTCCGCTGTAGTACAGTGCATATGTCTGAGTCTTCTTGAGATATCTCATAACCCATTTCACAGCTTTCCAGTGTTCAGCACCTTGGTTGCTCGTAAAATGACTCAGAATTCCCACGGCGAAAGCTATGTCAGGCCTTGTGGCAGTAGTAGCATAAATTAAACTTTCGATTACACTTGAATACTCCAGCTGCCAGACGCTTTTCCCTGAATTAGGCTTCAACTTCATATCACACCTGTACGGCGTATCGATCCCTTGAAGATTCCGATACCGATAACGAGTGATCATTTTCTCAATATAATGAGACTGTGACAGCGCTAGTCCAGTATCTGTCCGGATGATCTTGATCCCTAAGATCATATCAGCTTCCCCCAAGTCCTTCATACTAAACTTGTTTGAGATGAATTTCTTTGTCTCCGTGACACAGTTAATATCTGTACCTAGGATAAGCATGCCATCCACGTACAGACAAACGATCACACCTCTTCCATCAGCGAACTTCGTGTAAACACACTTGTCCGTATCGCTGACCATGTAGCCATTTGACCTTATAACTTTGTCAAATTTCTCATGCCACATCTTGGGAGCCTGTTTAAGACAGTACAAAGATTTCACCAACTTACAGACTTTGTCTTCAAGACCTATGGTGACAAATCCCTCTGGCTGTTGCATATAAATCTCTTCGGTCAGCTCGCCATTTAGGAAAGCCGTATTCACATCCATCTGATGTATCACCATCTTATGTATTGCTGCGAGAGCAATTAACATTCTGATGGTGTTCATCCGGGCTACTGGAGCATACGTGTCAAAATAGTCAATCCCCTACTTCTGAGAAAACCCCTTGGCTACCAACCTAGCCTTAAACTGTCAATAGTTCCATCTGCTTTCATCTTCTTCTTGAAGATCCATTTGCATCCGATGGGTTTCGCTCCTTCAGGAAGATCAACCAACACCCAAGTGTTATTTGAGGTGATAGAATCAATTTCATTGTCAATCGCCTCCTTCCAGAAAACTACGTCTCTGGTCTTGATCGCCTCATCATAAGTAAGCGAATCAGCTTCCACATGATAGGTGACAAAGTCACTTCCGAAGTCCTTCGGCCTCCTCATACGCTTAGCTGACGGCTCAGCTTGTTCTGGTTCAACCGTTGTTTCAACAACAACATCTTCTTGGACCACATCTTCATTGAAGACTTCAGTTTCCTGCGCACCCTCATTGTTCTCGGTACATCCGCAAGAACAATATTCTTGTGCCTTGCAAATTTGTCTTCAAAATATTCTGCGTCGCGAGATTCAATGATATGATTTGACTCAATATCAAGAAATCTCCGAGCATCACTCTTCTCGGCATACCCCAAGAAGATCGTCTTAGTAGTCATTGTCCCAAGCTTCTGAATCTTAAGATCTGGAAGCTTGACATACGCCAGACACTCCCACACTCGAATGACATTTATATTAGGTCTAACCTTGAACCAGAGTTCATGAGGAGTAACTTCAGAAGTTGCATGAGGACTCTATTTAGAATAAAAGTGGTCGTCAATGTAGCTTCTCTCCAGTAGCACTTAGGAAGACCCGCAGTCAACAGCATTGAGTTAATCATTTCTGTTAACGTTCTGTTCTTCCTCTCTGCTACTCCATTTGATTGAGGAGAGTACGGAGCCGTAGTCTCATTGACAATTCCATGTTCTTTGCAGAACGATGCAAATTCATGAGACCTGTACTCCCCACCTCGATCACTTCTTATTCTTTTGAGTTATTGTCCAGTCTGCCGCTCAACTTCGGCTCTGAACTCCTTGAACTTCTCGAATGCTTTGTCTTTAGCCTTTAGCAAATAGACGAACGTGTACTTTGAGAAGTCATCGATGAAGGTTATGAAATACTTCATCTCGACCTTTGTAGAGAACTGTTTGAAGTCACAGATATCGGAGTGTACCAACTCCAGAAGATCTGTACTTAGATTAACCCGAGGAAAGAGTTTCCTTGTGATCTTTGTTTGAGCACAAACTTCATATTTCTCTACCTTATCCCCATATTTGGAGAGAAGTCCTAGACTAGACATTCTGTTTATTCGTTTACAATGAACATGTCCTAGCCTATTATGCCACAACTCAAGAGTATAAGCAGAAGGAGTGATTTCATTAATCACATTAATTACATTGGACTGATTTACAAGCTGAATTTTGAACATTCTTTCGGTATAAAAAGCTTTCCCGAAATATGTTCCCTTGATAGACATCACCATCTGGCCAGCATTGATGTCCATCCTGAGGCCTGCTTTGCAGAGTAGGCCTGCTGAGATCAGGTTCTTGACGATAACAGGTACGTGCTTCACGCCTTGAAGCGTCAGAGACTTCCCCGAAGTCAGCTTCAGCACCACCGTCCCGATCCCGAGCACTTTAGCTTGTGCCTGGTTCGCCATCATAACCACTTCAGAAGTAGGTGTATAGGTGGTGAACCACACCTTACTGGAGCAGACATGGCAGGAGGCTCCAGTGTCTACCCACCAGTCAGAGTCAGTCCTTACCGCATCAACCTGTGCAATCATAGTAACAACATCAGTGATCATAGATACCTTACTAGGCTCTCCTTGCTCTGATTGCTTGGTCTTTGCTTTGTATTCATTCTTGAAGTGGCCCTTCTTGCCACACTTGAAATAAGGTATTTGAGACTTTGCCTTCTTTCGCTTGAAGGAGGTCTCCTTCACGTTCAGATTGTTAGGGTCCTTCTTCTTGTTGTGGGAAGTCGCCTGTTTTTCCCTTGGTTCCTTGGTATTTACCAAATTGGCGTTAGCCAATTGCTTGGACAGTGTGTCCACCTTCAGTTGAGTCTGCATCTGGTCCTCAACATAGATTTCCTGCAAGAGATCTTCAAGGCTGATTTCTAGCTTCTTCCTACGCATGTTTGCATAGAACTTACTCCACCCAGCGGGGAGCTTTGAGAAAATTCCACCAACAATGAACTTGTCAGGGAGGGGCATCGCCTCGTCTTCCAACTTCTGTCGCAGCTTCAGAAATTCTTTTACCTGCGGCAGCATGGACTTCTCGTCCTCAAAGAGCCATTTGTGATATTTTTCAACCATAAATATCTTGCTCCTGTTTTTGTCTTCTTCGTACAGTTTCTCCAGAGACACCCATATGTCTCTGGCAATTGGTTTCTTACTGTAGGATTCTGTTAGAGAATCCTCCATAGCATTCAGGATAAGCAACCTGCAAATGCTATTCTCCCTTCTCCACTTGGCCTGAAGTTTAGTAGCCGCTGTGATTGCGGCAGCAGACCCAGTATCTGGAACAGTAGGTTCCTCTTCAAGAAGTACGTGATCAACGTCTCTGAGTTGAAGAGTGAGATAAATCTTCATCTTCCAGACTTGATAATGCTCTCCATCAAAATTTTCTAACTTACAAAAGTCAGTATTGAGGAGCGAAGCATTAAAGTTTTCCATCGTAGCAATAAAGCTTTGAGATTATTAGTGCCGGGGCACAATTTTTTCGATGAAAAACTGAGAATATTAAACAATTGTAAAAACAATGTTCCAACGCAACACTTCTAGGAAGGTTGCGCAAGTATAACGAAGATCTAAAGATATCGTTATGATATTACGAGAATCTAAAAAGATTTCGTAATCACAGCAGCGAAGAAGATGACAGGCGAAATATGGAAGATGGCCTGCTGGGGTGAATGATCACCGTTGCTCAAAGCTTTATTCGCCTTACACGAACAACTTCCAGGAACCAGCAAGTTCGTCGGAGAACTTGGAACACTCTTGCTCTTCTGACTCCTCGGATGGACACGAACTTCCGTACAAAAGCAACGCAGGTGCAACGCCTTTTCTCTCTCTCGAAGGCTGCTGGAATTCGTAAGCAAATTCCGATCAGAACTGTGTTAAAGAACACGTCTGAATTCTCTGTTTACTTGTGCTAAAAAACACTTCGTAAACATTCTGGTGGCTTCTCTTTCTATTCTGTAATAAGCCTTGAGAGAGAGGATGCCTTATATAGGCCCTGCAGCAACTGGTCGGTTGCCACAAAGTTAGGGACGTGGCATGAGACCGCGGCACTAAGCACGGCCCTCTTCAACAATGGCCTAACATGCGGCGCCTGTTACCAACTCCAATGCATCAACGACCCCGAGTGGTGCAACCCTGGGAGTACCATCACCATCACTGCCACCAACTTCTGCCCTCCCGACGCTTCGAAGCCGAACAACGACGGCGGTTGGTGCAACCCACCTCTCAAGCACTTCGACCTCGCAATGCCCATGTTCGTGAAGCTGGTGAAGGACTACCATGCAGGCATCATCCCCGTCCAGTTTCGGAGGGTGCCTTGCAGTAAGAAAGGTGGCATGAGGTTCGAGATCAAGGGAAATCCTAACTGGATCCTTGTCCTGGTCTATAACGTCGGTGGAGCTGGAGACGTGACAGCTGTCTCGGTCAAGGGATCGAGGACCGGATGGATCCAGATGAAGAGAAACTGGGGACAGAACTGGCAGATGGGCACACAGTTGCTCGGCCAGAGCTTGTCGTTCAGGGTCACCGCGAGCGATGGAAAGACGGTGGAGTCGACCAACGCGGTGCCGGCTAATTGGCAATTTGGACAGAACTTCGAGGGGAAGCAGTTCTAAGTCAACGTCATTCATTTGGATTGGGAAACAAATTCTACTTCGTTATCAAATTTTGGAAAATAAGGGAGATCGAAGAAGAACCACCCATTTTCTTTTTCTTTGAAGAATATTGAATATAAGTCAAGGAAGTTGTAGAAAATTCTAATAAAAATTAGATTTTGATATTTCATGACTTTTGTGTCAACAAGTGCTTAAATAAGCATATCTAAGCTTTTCCTTTCGTTTTTAAGGGCGCTTAGCCGCCAATGCAGCATTGTTCCAGTGGAGGCGTAGGTATCTGGCCTGATCGGGGAGGGGTTAGCCTCGGGACTGTTTAGAATGCAGATGGGTGTGTGAGTAATAAAAAACAAAAAAACGCCTATCTTACACGAGGATATATAATTTAAATAAATTTATGCATGTTTGTCCTATCAAATATTCGTTTTACTTGTATACTCTGCTAAAATAAGTAATTGTGTATATATGCTTAATTCACTGTTTACTGATTAGTAAAAGTACACTACACTTGCTATTATTAATAAGTGCACAACTGTTATACGTTATCCTACCTTTTTTTGGATAAATTAGTTACTTCTAAGAAGTGAACATGACAAAACAAACAACATATTAAAAGAGAAAATTCATATTGTCACAATTAATACTCAAACCATGTAATTATATAAATAATAAAAATACCCTTTATATGTATGATATTTTCTTATTTTTAGATATTTATTTTATCATATTTTTTTGGAGTAGTTTGACATTACTTGTGAGACAATTTCTACTTGTAAATTTGTTCTCAAAATTTGGGAAATAAGGGGGGGAAGAACCATGTCATTTCTTTCAAGAATATTGAATAGTAAAGGAAGTTGGAGAAATTCTAATAAAAAATAGATTTTGATATGTCATGAGTTTTTGTGTCAACAAGCATATCTAAGATTTTTTTTTAAGGGCGCATAGGATATATATTTAAAAGGATTTTTTTGCTTGTTTGACCTACCAAATATTCATTTTTACTTGTATACTCGTCTAAAATTCGTAATTGTGTATATATGCTTAAATCATTTTTGCTTTCCTAAAAGTGCACTACACTTGCCAAAATTAAATAAGAGTGCACAACTATACAATTGATCGTACCTTCTGGATAAATGTGTTCAGCTAGAATACAAATCTAATATACTTCTAACGAAAGAACATGACAAAGAAACAACATCGTCATATGTCACAATTAATAATCAACTTTAATCACGTAATTATATAAATGATCTAAAAAATATCTTTTATATGTATTTTATTTCTAATTTTTAGATAGTTGTTTGGTCTTGGCCTATATTTAATTAAGTGACACTTGGAAGGGGATACTAGAAGTCAGACAGATTATAGAAGACAAAGTACACTGGCGTATTAAAGGCGGATGGATAGCCATAGATACAGAACCATGGGTTCCCTCGTTACCTGGTTCTCGAGTAACTATGATTGATATGTTCGACCAGATGTATGACAAACCCGTGATAGTTAGGGATCTAATGATTCCCGGAATCAGAGCATGGAACACCCAATTGATTAACGCCATTTTTTTCCCTATCGAAGCGCAAGCCATATTGAAGGTGGATCTCTCAGATGGAGATGACCATGACGAACTGGTTTGGACGGAGGCTAGGAATGGGAAGTTTTCGACTAAGTTGCTATATGAATCTATTCGACAGAGTGGAGGAGAGAGCTCTACTGCATCTCAAGACTAGATTATATGGCGAAGGCTATGGAATGTAAAATCTATATCGCCTAGGATTCAAATGGCGTTTACTTCAGGGAGCGCTTCCCCTCCTCGCTAGCATGAATAAGAAGATCCCTAATAGATCCCAACTCTGCCCCATATGTCTCAACCACGATGAAGATGGGAATCATCTATTTTTGCAGTGTCGAATAGCCAAATCTGTTTGGTTCGCAAGCCAACTTGGACTACGGATTGACGGGCAGTCCAACATTCACACTCTCCTTCGACAATGGTTGCTGGATCCACAGGCGCTCGAGGCTTTTAGAATGGGTGCCGCTATCTTGTGGTCGTTGTGGAAAGCTCGATGTGCGTGTGTATTCAGACATGAAGCCCCGGACATCCTACAGATCGTTGCAAATGCTTACAGGCTATCCCGATACTATTTCGAGGACGATCTTATCACTATGTCGATGATGGAGGAAACTTGCAATACCAACAACTGGGCGGAAAGTTGGTCCCCACCAAATGCCAATTGCATAAAGATTAATGTCAATGGGGCCACAACCGCCAACACCATTGCTGCGGCTGCAGTCGCGCGAGATTCCAAGGGATGCTTCGTTGCAGCCAGGACGTGGAGTTCACCACAATTCTTCGCCCAGGAGCAAAGTCTAGAAGCAGAGATACAAGCTATCCGGCTGGGTGTGCTTCTTGCCAGGGAGATCGGGACGACAAAATATTCTATTGAAGGGGACTCCCTCACTGCATATAGAATCTTCAATGGAGAACAAGAGCTTATTGTCACGTACAAAAGTTTGCGCCCCACCGAGACGGATTTGCATGACTTTGCACGGGCCATGGTTATGCAGGAAGCTTCCAGAACATTCTAGAAGATGGCGGAAGGCTCTAGAAGATTGTGGATCTCTCCGGAAGGCCCAAGATCGTTCTAGGAGGCCCAAGAAGCTTCTGGAAGGCCCTTGAAGTTTCCTTTTATGTTGCTAGGGAATAAACCTGGAATATGCCATTCCAGTTATGGTAGAAAGTAATAATCCTTGGAATATTCTTTCCAGGACTTTCCTTGTATTGCTCTATGAGCACTTATAAAAGGGGGGAGGCTTTCATTTGTTCCTCACCACCCAAAGTTGTAGTCTTTTCTAGTATAGTGAAGTTTTAATCTTCCACTCTCTCTCTCTTTTGCTCCACATTGTTCTCAATATCGCCTTAGCGATCTAGCTAAGCGGGTTCGGGAAGGCTTGCACGACTCTTCGAGGAGGAAGATAGTGCGTCGCACGGGACGAAGTGCTAGCAAAATACTAAGTCCGTGACAAGTGGTATCAGAGCGGAGGTCGGTTGGTGCCATGTCGACATCCGAGAACGTCCAGGAGGGACCCGCGTCGCCTAAGGAGGGGCACGCCAAGACGCACAAGAGGGGCAAGAGCAAGGAGTCTGCGGTGGAGCGTAGCCTTGCCGGTCTTGTCGAACGTGTCGAGGTCTTGGAGACGGGTTCGAGGGACATGGAGATGCGCATGGGCTCCGTGGAGCAAAGCAACACGAGACTAGAAGAGTACTTCGATGGGATGGAGAATGACGTCGCTTCGTCCATGGCAATCTTTCGGGAGCAATTCCAAGAGGTCCGATCCGCACTTGAGGAGGAGCTCAAGGGGCATCGCGCGGAGATTGAGGACTTGCGTAGGAAGGTCCAAGGCTACGAGGAGCTGAAGACCGTGGTCGAGAGTTGCGGAGAACTCAAGACCAAAGTTGCCATCTTGGAGAAGGCCGTTGCGAACGGTGGACCTTCGAGTAGGGAGGCACAAAGGCGAAGGAAGATCCCTGAGCCAAAATCCTTCAGCGGGGTGCGTGATGCCAAAGAAGTTGAGAACTTCTTGTGGAACGTGGAGCGATACTTCAAGGCGTTGCACATCAACGATGACGCCGAGAAGGTGGATATTGCTCTACTCTACTTCACAGACGATACGATGCTGTGGTGGCGTCAAAGGTGCACGGAAGCCGAGAAGGGTTTGTGTTCGATAGAGACTTGGGAGGACCTCAAGAAGGAGATCAAGTCCCAGTTCTATCCAGAGAATGTAGAGTTTGCAGCGAGGCGGAGCTTGCGGTAACTCAAGCATATCGGGACGATCAAGGAGTACGTCGCGGAGTTTACACGCTTGATGCTCGCGATATCTAGCATGGGCGAGGAGGATCGTTTGTTCTACTTCCTCGATGGACTCAAACCTTGGGCGGCTCGAGAATTGCAACGACAGAGGGTGCAAGACTTGAACACCGCCGTGGCAGCAGCTGAGCGGCTCGTCGAGTACATGTGGGACGACAACGATGCCGAGGCCAAGCCAAAGTCCACCAAGGAGAATGGTGGGGGAGAGCAGGAGAGCTCTCCTAAGGAGGGTCCGTCCGAGCGAAAGAAGCACGAGAAGGCCCAACCCGAGCGAGCTGTTTCGTGCTACATATGCGGAGAGAAGCACTTTGCTCCGGATTATCAGAATAGGAACATGCGTGTAAATGTCGTCCAAAGCGAGGAGGTGGAGGACGAAGAGTGCGAAGTGGAAGCGCACATGGGAGCGTTGCGCTTACTCAACGTCGTGAAGACCAAGTCTGCTGTGTCGAAGACTCCGAGCAGGGGGCTCATGTATATTGATGCGAGGATCAATGGCATGAGCACACAGGCGTTGGTTGACACGGGCGCCACTCATAACTTCATCACGGGCGCGGAGGTCCGTCGCTTGGGTCTAGCCTTGGAGGAAGATTCGGGCATGATGAAGGCCGTCAATACGGAGGCACGCCCCGTGCAGGGGGTAGCCAAGGGGGTCCGCATAGCGGTAGGAAATTGGTCGGGTGTTGCCAATTTCACCGTTACGGCGCTGGATGACTTCAAGATGATATTGGGCATGGATTTCCTTATCGCGGCTAAGGCGATTCCGATGCCACATTTGGAAGTTGTCGGTTTCATGGAAGAAGGCTCATCGTGCATGGTTAAAGGTGCACGAGGTAAGTCTTCGAAGGGGAAAGCTATCTCCGCTATTTAGCTCAAGAGAGGTGGCAAAAGGGAGACGGCATACCTAGCGGTGCTCGAGAAGAAGGAAGGCTTCGAGGAGAAAAGCCTTTTGTGCGAGGCCAAGGGTGTTGCAAAGGGGCATCCCGAGGAACCACTTCCGCGGAGGGAGGTGGACCGTGCTACCAGGCTGGGCTCGAGGGCAGAGAAGCATGTCGCAAGCTGCGCGGAGGCAGAAACGACGAGGCGGAGTAACTCGCGCAAGGAGTTGCTCAAGGCTCGTAAGGGACATTCGGGTCGACAGGCTTGCAAGGGGGATCGCATGCGCAGAGGTGTGCAAAACCATGTGCAGCCACGAGACAAAGGAAAGCACCGCACGAGACTTGCTGCACCCGTCGACGAGGGCGTCGACAAAACAGGTGGGGGAGAATGTCACGTACAAAAGTTTACGCCCCACCGAGACGGATTTGCATGACTTTGCACGGGCCAAGGTTATGCAGGAAGCTTCCAGAACATTCTAGAAGATGGCGAAAGGCTCTAGAAGATTGTGGATCTCTCCAGAAGGCCCAAGATCGTTCTAGGAGGCCCAAGAAGCTTCTGGAAGGCCCTTGAAGTTTCCTTTTATGTTGCTAGGGAATAAACCTGGAATATGCCATTCCAGTTATGGTAGAAAGTAATAATCCTTAGAATATTCCTTCCAGGACTTTCCTTGTATTGCTCTATGAGCACTTATAAAAGGGGGAGGCTTTCATTTGTTCCTCACCACCCAAAGTTGTAGTCTTTTCTAGTATAGTGAAGTTTTAATCTTCCACTCTCTCTCTCTTTTGCTCCACATTGTTCTCAATATCGCCTTAGCGATCTAGCTAAGCGGGTTCGGGAAGGCTTGCACGACTCTTCGAGGAGGAAGATTGTGCGCCGCACGGGACGAAGTGCTAGCAAAACACTAAGTCCGTGACATTACGCCTTGGAGGATTGCTGATCTGGTGAGGGTGACATGCCGAGACATTGCCTCGGACTCGGTAGTTCCTACGTTTTTATTTGTGAGACGTACTGGGAATTTGATAGCCCACACTTTGGCCAATCAAGCCCTAAGCTCATCTTCTTCTAACACATTTTTCATAGCTCCTGAATGTATTCGTAGTCTCCTTCCCCAGGAGAGTACGGGTGGGATACCCCCACAGAGATTTTAATGAATAAAGATAACATTCCTTCTCAAAAAAAAAAAAAAAAATTTAAGTGAAATGTATAAATATTCATGGATCCTCAAGACAAGGACATCAAGCAAAATATTTTTTTTAAAAGTATATATATACAATTTGAAGTTTCACAGGGCATACTTGCAAAACTAAACATGTTGGAGGGTATACATGAACTATAAGGAAAAAAAAAAACTACTTTACAACGTTGAAAAAATATTGTAAAAGGGCTTTTACAACATTTAATAGAGAGTTGTTACATTCAGGATTGTAAAAGTGGAGGGTATCTTCCACAACATCCGTTCAAACGTTGTGAAGGCGTTGTATAAATTCTTACCACACTAGTTTACAAATATTGTTAAATTTATAAAAATTGAAGAAAACCTTTCTACACATCTTCTAAGTATTGTAAAAATACTTTTTAAAACATACTACAAGTATTGTAAATACAATGTCAACAACGTTCTGCAGCTGTAGTACAAACAATATCTTCCACGTTTAGTAAACGTTGTGCATAGATTGCATACAACTATGTACAAATATTGTAAAAAGAAGTTTATACAACTTTTGTATAATGTTATTTAATCATGTTTGCTAAACGTTATAAATAATATTTGTAAGTTGTAATTGTATTATCAACACTGAATTAAAAGTAATCCAAATAAAGTTTTCAATTTTTAAAAATATTGTTAAAATGTTATCTTCCTACAGTTTTTAATCATTTGATTGTGTTTCCATTTTTTTTAAAATATACAATTTATAAATAAAAATATATCGATTGCAATTATAATTCGAATATAAATACAAATATATTCTTCTAATTTTTGCTCCCGCTCCCGTTTTCGCTTCCGCTTCCGCTTCCGCTTCCGCTGTTGTAGATATTGTTGTTGAGACGGTGGTCTCGATTTTATCATATTTTTCTCACCAAATTCCGGATCAATTGGATGCTTCTCGGTCACCAGCTCCATAATAACAACCCCAAAGTTATTTATGTCACTCTTCTTTGTTAGCTGAAGAGTATTGCATACTCTACATACACGGACATAAGAAACAAGTAAATACCATTGATTAAGCTTTAGATATCAAAGAAGAAGGATTAATGACACTTTTTAACTAACCTGGTGCAATGTATCCACATGATCCAACTAACCGACATGGACTTGGGCCGCCCCTTGGAGACCATCGCCTTTGCAACCCCCAAAATCTGCCACTCGATCCCCAAAGTTGGCATCTAGGAGGATAATATCAGACTTTATGTCTCTGTGCACTTCGCAGGGTGCAGATAAGAGAGCCCTTCCGTAACATCTAATTAAAGCAATCTTATACCTCGACGGCCAAATATTTTGACACATTTCGTTGCTGAGCAGTAATACAAAAAAAATATTTGACAAATTCAAAAGATTTTTTTTTTTTTGCATGCTTAGCTTACATGAGGATGTATATTTAAAAGAGACTACAAAAATACCGCAAAATAGCAAACGTAGTTTCCATCACTATTTTGACATATTTCGCCGCTAAACAGTAAAAGTGACGGAATATCGATCGAAATTTTTTGCCGCTAGTTCATATGTCGTTTATTTTTCGTCGTTGACCTGTTGCTAGATCGACCAATCGACGACGAAATATCAGCGATGTACTGGCAACTGATACATCCGTAACTAACTTAGCGACAGAAATAGCGACTCTATGAGACTCATAATAGAGACTAAAAAGTAGTTGTTGATCGAAGAGTATATATATATATATATATATATATATATATATATATATATATATATATATATATATATATATATACTCATGCATCGCCACTATTAGAGCCCGTCAGCACAGGAATACTCCTGCATCGCTCATCACCAGCGACGGCACAAGGGCGTCGATCATCCGACGCCCTTGTGCCGTCGCTGGTGATGAGCGATGCAGGAGTATTCCTGTGCTGACGGGCTCTAATAGTGGCGATGCATGAGTATATATATATATATATATACGCCCTTGTGCCGTTGCTGGTGATGAGCGATGCAGGAGTATTCCTGTGCTGACGGGCTCTAATAGTGGCGATGCATGAGTGTATATATATATATATATATATATATATATATATATATATATATATATATATATATATATATATATATATACACACTCATGCATCGCCACTATTAGAGCCCGTCAGCACAGGAATACTCCTGCATCGCTCATCACCAGCGACGGCACAAGGGCGTCGGATGATCGAGCAATATCAGAGGCGGCCATAGGATTCTACACTTCCTTATACAACCAGGCTGATTATATGACTGCTTTTTCGGTGACAATATGCAAACGCATAGTCACCGACGAAGGCAATAGAGTCCTTAAGCAAGACATCTCCATGGAAGAAATTGAGCAGTACTTGAGAGGCGCTGATCCCAACAAATCTCCAGGGCCAGATGGGTTTAATATCGCCTTCTACAAAAAGCATTGGGGTACGCTCAAACATCAAGTTCTAGAAGTAGTGCAGGACTTCTTCAAGAACGGACGACTGATGAGACAACTGAATCACACTTTTCTGACGTTAATCCCCAAGAAAGATGGGGCCAACACGTTAGGTGACTTTCGCCCGATTGCCTGTTGCAATGTGTTATATAAATTTATTTCGCATATTATGTGCACCAGAATACAGGAAATACTGAAGGGTCTTATATCGGAGAATCAATCGGCCTTCATCAAAGGGCGATCTATAACGAAAAATTGCTTACTCGCTCATGAACTCGTCCGGGAGTTCAATAAAACAGGGGGGAGAAAGAGCTGTTTTAAGCTGGATATCAGGAAAGCTTACGACACGGTGAACAGAGAATTCATGTGTCAAATTCTCCTGAGCATGGGGTTTGAATCTTGGTGGGTTGATAGAATCAGAGAGTGTATCACCTCACCCACATTCTCGATCCTGATCAAAGGCCAACCATGTGGTTTCTTCGGCAGCAATCGGGGACTACGGCAGGGAGACCCGTTATCTCCATATCTCTTTACCATAGTAATGGAATATTATACCTGCATGATGGATATGGCTATTCATTGCAAACGGATGACCCCTATCTATCAGAATCTCTCGCCAATTGTTTCATACTTAATCTATGCAGATGACCTGCTAGTGTTCATTGAACCGACCGAGAAGAGCCTGACAGCGCTTAATGAAGTGTTGGCAGAATTCGCGAACCTGTCAGGCCTACAACTGAACAGGGAAAAGAGTCAAATTTATTTGAATAAAGATTGTCCTGAAAAAGAGAGGTGGCCGTCTCTTCTACAAGTTGATATGGGACAACTTCCAGTCAAATATCTCGGTCTGCCATTGTCTATTAATTATGCGAAGGATGCGGATTGCCAGGGGCTTATTCAATATGTTCAATCCTGACTTGATGGTTGGCAGGCTCAGCTCCTGTCGTTCGGAGGAAGATTAGAACTAGTGAGATCCGTTATTTATGCCATAACCAGTTATTGGTTACAGGCTATTCACATCTCCGAGAAAACCCTACAGAAGATTGAGAAACTCTGCGCTAATTTTGTATGGCGTGGAGGATTACACACTATTTCCTGGGACGAGTTATGCCAGACGAAGGAAGAGGGAGGAGTAGGTATACGCTCATTATCGACACTCCGAGAAGTCGCGCTCCTCAAAATGGCATAGAGGCTGATTGCTAGCAATTCTCTATGGGCAAGATGGACAAGTAGCAGGTATACTCGCAACAGCAATTTCTGGACTCAAGACATCAATAACAATTTCTCCGTTACTTATAAAAACATTCTCCGCATACGCACCAAGCTCAAAAGGAGCATAACTCGGGAGATACACGATGGGAGTTCTACTAATTTGTGGAAAGATCCATGGCTTAATCACCGGAGTATGATTGAGAGGTGGGGCTGGCCTACTTTCGACATCTGTGGTCGGGATGAGCCAGCATCCTTCCTTATTCAGGAAGAAAATTGGCGAGTAGATGCTCGCCCGGTGGGGCAATGGCATGCAGAGGAAATCGGCCGCATCCAAATTCATCGAATGAGAGAAATGATCGGTGGACTTGGTTAGACACTAGCAGCGGACAATTCTCGACGAAGGTGGCATACGAACAACTCCGACAACGTCGTCCGATAGTCAACTGGGCAGAAGTGATATGGGTGCGAAAGGTGGCATATAAAATGAAATTATGTGCGTACAAGGCGATACGCGATCGTGTCCTCACTAAGGAACGGATGATCCGACTCGGCATTAAGATAGATAATCAGGCATGTGTGCTATGCGATAGGGGCGTGGAATCAAGAGACCACATTTTCTTCCAATGTCCTACTTCGTGCAGAATATGGAAGCATGTGAAGAATAGCCTGGACATCCCTGGCTCAGGTCAGGAAGGGCTTCAGGATATCTTCGAAGAGATCACTGTTTTGAAAGGGCGGGGAGTGGACACATTCAACAAAGCCAGGATCAAATTATTATCAGCTGTGTGGCACGTTTGGAGGGAAAGAAACAGACGTGTCTTCGAGGGAGTGTCAACTTCGATCCTTGGTATCATTCATAACATTGAAATAGATGCTAGCATCATGGGAGGATAGAGGCAATCCGGTGTATATGGAGTTGCCAGTGTAATGGTTTTGTATCACGAATTTGCTCTTTTTAATAAATTAGTACCTTTGCTTCAAAATATATATATATATATATATATATATATATATATATATATATATATATATATATATATATATATATATATATATCATTTCTACATAGTAAGTTGCAGCAAGTTCTTCTATAATAAACTTGATTATAGAAGAATTACATTCAATTCAACAAAACAAAAGCTTGATTTCACTTAAACCAAGGCATGCTAGCTAGGATACGACTAGTATAGGTGTAGGAAATAATAATGCCTTGATCTCATTGCTAGGATTTGTTACAATATATATAGTGTCTACATTTGGGCTTATGGGTATGGGTCATATTTACATTACAAATATAATCTAACACCCCCCCTCAAGTTAGAGCATGCAACAAATGCCCAACTTGGGAAGGAAAGAATCAAACACTTGCTTTCCAAGGGGCTTAGTGAAGATGTCAGCCAGTTGAGAAGAAGTAGGAAAATACGAGGCTATAACGGTGTCATCTCTAATAGCATCGCGAACAAAATGCAAATCTACCTCAATATGCTTACTGCGCTCATGAAATACCGAATTCTGAGCCAGGTGCAGGGCTGACTGACTATCACAATACACCGACATAGCAGACTCCTAGCGAACGCCCAAACACACCAATAACTCCTTCAACCATTTCAACTCACAAACAAGCGCAGCAAGAGATCGGTATTCAGCTTCAGCGGAAGATCGGGAAACAGTTGATTGCTTCTTGGTTTTCCAAGAAATAGGAGACCCCTCCAGAAACACCAACCAGGCTATAATAGAGCGTCGAGTTAAGGGACAACTTGCCCAGTCGGAATCACACCAACCAGAAAGACGGAGATCACAATCAGCTTTCAAAAGAATACCCTGTCCTGGTGCATTTTTGAGATATCTGACAACTCTCAAAGCAGCATGCCAATGATCTTGTCGAGGCTCCTGTAAGAATTGAGACAAGATATGCACAACATAGGCCAAGTCAGGGTGAGTAAATGATAGATAAATCAACCTCCCAACCAGCCTCCTTTAAGTCTCTGCATTCGCCATCCTTGAACTAGTCGATTCTGCCAGCTTGTGATTGGGCTCCATGGGAAAACCAGTAGGGCGAGTCCCTATCAAACTGCATTCTAAAATGATGTCCAAAGCATACTTCCTTTGACACAAGAAAATTCCTTCCGCACTCCGAGCCACCTCTATGCCATGAAAGTACTTCAACACACCAAGGTCCTTCATGTGAAAGCAAGAACTACGATACTTTTTGAAAGCATCTAAAGCACCTGTGTCATTACCAGACACAATCATATTATCCACATAGATCAAAACATGTAACTCTACCTTCCCCTTAAAAAAAGAGAAAAGAGAATAATCGGAATGTGATTGAATAAATCCATAGGATATCAGAGAAACAGTAAGCTTAGCGAACCAACAACGTGGTGCCTGTTTCAATCCATATAGAGATTTACGTAGGCGACATACTTTGTTGGGTACAATATGTAAAAAATCTGGCGGCAACTTCATATATACTTCTTCTGTCAGATCTCCATGAAGAAAAGCATTATGCACATCCATCTGGTGCAAAGTCCAGCCTTTCACAGCTGCAACAACCAAGAACGCCCGAACTGTAGGCATCTTAGCTACAGGGGCAAATGTTTCTGAATAGCCGATCCCCTCAACTTGATGATTACCGAACTCAACCAGCCGTGCCTTTAGGCGCTCAAGACTACCGTCAAAATTGTACTTTATTTTGTACACCCATCTACTTCCCAATGCTTTCTTTCCAGGAGGCAAATCGACAAGACTCCATGTCCCATTATCTTCCATAGCCTGTATTTCAGTTTGCATAGCTGCACGCCAGCCTGAATCTCGCGAGGCCTGGCGATATGAAGTAGGCTCAACACCGGCAGTGATAGCTGCAAGAAAATCTCTGTGTCCAGCAGTAAATATGTCATAACTTAGAAATTGTGTTAGAGGATACGAAGTACCTGAGGAAGTGACGGGAACAGATGAACTGTGGTGAAGGGGGAGACTTTTACTTCGAACAGCATTCGTCATAAAATCCTGTAATCGTACTGGCTGTGATTTCTTTCTCATTTCTCTTCCCAATACTACTGCATCGGGCACCTCTGGCAACACTGTATCCCCTTTATCATTAGTAGTATCCGCATCACCCCCAGCGGACTCTCCTGTCAATACTTCTGTATCTACCTGTGCATCCTTGCCACTCGGTGCCAAGCCACCAGCAACCACTCCGGTCTCAGCAACCGTAGCCGGCACCATCCCAAAAGCCTCTATATCGTCTCCCGTCACCTCAACATATGTATGGCGTGTCGCAAAAGATATCTCGCTAGCAGAGCCACACCCAGGAAATTCTTTTTCATAAAAAGTAACATCACGGGACACAAAAAATTCATCAGTCACCAAATCAAACTGTTTCCATCCTTTTTTATCAAGTGGATACCCAACAAAGATATATTTTCTGCTTCTGCTAGCAAATTTATCATGTCGAAATTTCAAATCATACGCATAGCACAGACAACCAAAAATACGTAGATGATCATACGAAGGAGCCGAACCATATAAAACTTCATAAGGAGACTTAAAATGCAAGATACTAGAAGGGATTCTATTTATCAAATAACATGCAGCCAGAATACATTCCCCCCAAAAATCCACGAAAAGAGAATTCTGAAATCTCAATGCCCTGGCTACATTTAAAATATGTCGATATTTTCTTTCCACCCTTCCATTCTGCTGAGGTGTCCCAACACAGGATGTTTGGAACAATATACCTTGAGACAAAAAATAATCTCGTAAACAATTAAATTCAGTGCCATTATCACTCCGCACACGACGTATATCAGCCCCAAACTGACGTTTCACCATAGCAATGAATTTAAGAAACATAAAATAAACAGCACACTTATCCGTCAATAAAATAACCCAAACAGCTCTAGAAAAATCATCCACCAAAGTCAAAAAATATCGTGCCCCATTAGATGACGGAATACGATATGGTCCCTACAGATCACAGTGTATAAGTTTAAAGTATCTCAAAGCACGACTACTACTATCAGGAAAGGCATCACGAGTATGTTTAGCTTGATAACAAATATCACAAGCCTTATGAGAAAACACACTACTACCCGAGAGAAAAGGTAAAGTCTGCATTACTTTATCTGAAGGATGCCCCAGTCTACTATGCCACACCTCGGAATCACTCTCTTTGCATGCCAGGATCACAGAAGCCAAAGAAGCTGGAACCTCCCCCAAGAAGTAAAGTCCACCCCTTTGTTCACCTGCTCCAATCACCATCCTTGTACTTCAGTCCTGAACAAAACACAAATCAGGAGTAAATAACGTATCACAATTTCTGGCACCAATCAATTGGGAGACAGAGATCAAATTGCAAGTTAATGTTGGAACATAAAGAACATCCGTCAACACCAACGAAGCAGTCAAAAATACTTTGCCTCTCAGAATAGCCTCAATAGTGCTTCCATCAGGCAAAATCACAGGACAGACAGGGCCCTCAAAGCAATCAACTAAACAGTCACGAGAGCCTGTCGCATGAAGAGTAGCCCCAGTATCGAATATCCAAGGGACAGAAGAATTCTTACCCATCAGACGATCAGAGTTTGAAGAACCAGGATTGGAAGAATTGTCGTTCTCCAGCAAGCTCATCAGTTTTCGCCATTGTTCACCTGAGAGTGGAGAAGGATACCCTCCATGCATCATATCCGTCGAACTTCTAGCAGGGACACCATGACCAACAGCGGCGACATGATGAACAACCCCTGTGCCACCAGCACCACGTCCCCCATCACGTCTCTGCAGTGGTGCCGGACCTCTGCAACCACCAGCACCACGT
Organism: Iris pallida; assembly: GCA_029216955.1. Classification (NCBI taxonomy): domain Eukaryota; kingdom Viridiplantae; phylum Streptophyta; class Magnoliopsida; order Asparagales; family Iridaceae; genus Iris; species Iris pallida. Next base: position 8,497,706 of record JANAVB010041818.1, on the reverse strand, counting down.
CCGCCCTCACGCCAAGGACGAGTCTCCCACCACTCTGGATAGCCAATCTTGGCAAAACAAGTTGTAACATCATGACCTGTTTTCTTACAATGAGTACAGATCATACCTGATTTGTCCCTGAAATGAGAAGTAGTAGAAATACGAGGTGAAGACTTAATAGCCAGCGCCATCACCTCCTCAGTAGCGGATTGGACCTGAGATTTTTGTATATCTTCCTCCTCACGGACTGCCTGGTATGCCCGATCTAAACTTGGCTGAGGATCCTGAGCTAGAAGATTAGATCGGATATGACCATACAACTCAGCGTTCAACCCATACATAAAGTCCTGAAAGTGGTCTTCATCCCTTATAGCCTGTAGCTTTGCAGCAAGTTCACCACAGGTACAAGTAGGCAATGGGAAATAAGCAGCTTGTTCATCCCACAAAGACTGCAAATTTTTAAAATAGGATTCCACAGACATCGACGCCGTTTGTTTGCACTCGGCCAAAGCTACCTTAATTTGTTGCTTCTGAGTGCCGTTGCTAACAACAAATCTTTTCTCCAACAAGTTCCACAATGGAGAAACCTCTTCAAAGTACGGCAAAGATTTCTTAAGAGACGGATCAATGGTATTAAGAACCCATTGAACCAATAGCGCTTGCACGCATCTCCAATCAAGCAATTTACTAGCATCATTAACAGTTTTGACTTTGGTACCTTCCAGAAAAGTGATCTTTCGTCTAGAGATCAGGGAGAGACGTATCGACCGAGACCACTCAGTATAGTTCGGTCCACGAAAAATAATAGGAGTAATGATATTTCTTGGTTGATCAGCAGAACTCAGAAAATATGGATCCTTCGGATTAGGTTAATTTGGGTTGTGTGCACCGCCACCGCCAGTCGCGACGGAGTAGCTGGATGCAGCATCATCTGCCATTGCGGATGTCGGGTGTACAAAAATTTTGTACAACTCCGACGAATCGGCCGCTGATGGACGGGTCGGCGGCGAATCGGCCGCGACTGGACGGGGTGCAGTCGGGTGCCGGGATCAGTCGGGCGCTGGGATCAGTCGGGAAGCTCCTTCCGCTAATGTTAATGGAAAAAGAAGAAGAAGAAGAAGGATGACTACTTTTTTATTTTTCTTTTTTTTTTTTTTTTTTTTTTGTCTTTAGTACACGTTCACAAAGAAACCACACGAAAACATGAAGCCATTAAACAAGAATTGCAAAAGAGGTCACCACAACCAAAGAAGAGGAAAATTGGTGTCTTCAAATTTTGAGGAGGGCCGCCTGCAACTGAAGGAAGTTTTAGCCAAGCAGGCAGAACACTATGAGTGCGGAGCCTCCAAAAAAAATTTTTGTCGACGGTACAGGCGCTGGCACGTTCGGTCGGATGCTGGCGTGGTCGGTCGGGCGCTGGCGCTGCCGCGGTCGAGCGCTGGCGCTGCCGCGGTCGAGCGCTGGCGCAGGGTCGGCGGAGGAAAGCCGCGGTCGGGCGTTGGCGCTGACTGTTGTCGGGCGGCGTATCGGCCAAGAAGAAGATGTCGGCTAGGATTTTTTGGGAGATGGCGACTAGGGTTTTTCGGAAGGCTCTGATACCATGTAGGAAATAATAATGCCTTGATCTCATTGCTAGAGTTTGTTACAATATATATAGTGTCTACATTTGGGCTTATAGGTATGGGCCATATTTACATTACAAATATAATCTAACAATATGGGAGATAAAGTTCCACAAGAGTGAGTAGGCAAAAGCAAAAGCAAAAGCAAAATAAACACTCTTCTCTTGCAAATATTGGGCTTTTCTGAAAATGAGTGATCAAAGAGCTCCAAGTTGGCACCACACAGTTCTATCCATTACATGTTAATGTCATTGCGACATTATTGTCCCACATATGCTACTAGAGCCCTATCAACTGCTAGAATAACCACTTGCTCTGATTATGTAAACCTTGAATATAGTAGGCTGGACCAACTCGAAAATTAAAGCATCTCCATCAACCAATTCATGAGCAATAGAAAAGCCTCTCCACCCAGCACTTAACCCTCTCTTCTGGGCAAGGTAATTTGTTTCAGATTCATTGTCATCTTCATCTATTAGAGAGATTATTGCATCGCGCTTTGGTAGGTACTTGTTGGAAAATTGTGTAGGAAGTCCAAGCCAAAATCCTCCAGTAGTGTGGGACTGGAGCATAGGCTTGACAAAAGAAGGAAACTTGGCTCCGAGCTATGATTCAAGTTCTTCTGCTTTGGTTTGAGCGTATTCCCTCGCTTCATCAGAAGCATACACTCTACCTGACAAATCTCTCCGCTGCTTAAACACTCTTCTCGGTAGCAGCAGAGCTTCAGGAAACACTTCTTTGTATGTCTGCTCTGGGAGATTGGCTATGCGAGTCGACCTGCGAGCGACCACAAACTCTTCTTGAGGAGCCTTTCTCTTCACCTGCTTCGCGGGAGAGGATTTGGGAGTGGTGGATGCACGGAGAGCAGTGGAGAGGTGGCCGAGGTTGAGCAGCTCGAGCCTCTTCTTGTTCTCCTCCAGCTTCTTCCGTCGAACTTCCGCGTAGTCCGCCATTGATGTCGAGAGAGGGAGGGAGAGTATTTGAACGTTTGAATTATATATATATATATATATATATATATATATATATATATATATATATATATATATTTTTTTTTTTTTTTGAAGCAATGGGTACTTGTGACAAACTCGCCTCCACTGAGGCTCGAACTCCCGACCACTTGGGTCGCATGCATCTCTCTTAACCACTAGGCTATATATATATATATATATATATATATATATATATATATATATATATATATATATATATAACAATAATTAATATTATCTATAATATATATATATATATATATATATATATATATATATATATATAAAAAAAAAAAAAAATATATATATATATATATATATATATATATATATAACAATAATTAATATTATCTATATAATCAAATGGAAAATATATATATATATATATATATATATATATATATATATATATATATATATATATATATATATATATATATATATATATATATATATATATATATTTTTTTTTTATATATATATATATATATATATATATATATATATATATATATACTGCATTTGATTATATAGATAATATTAATTATTGTTATATATATATATATATATATATATATATATATATATATATATATATATATATATATATATATATATATATATATATATATATATATATATATATATAATCAAATGCAGTATATATATTTGATTATATATATATATATATATATATATATATATATATATATATATATATATATATATATATATATATATATACTGCATTTGATTATATAGATAATCAAATGCAGTATAGTAATAATATTATTACTATACTGCATTTGATTATCTATATAATCAAATGCAGTATATATATATAATTACTATACTGTATTTGATTATGGATATGGATAATATTAATTATTGTTATAATATATATATATATATATATATATATATATATATATATATATATATATATATATATATATATACATATATATATATATATATATATATATATATATATATATATATATATACAATAATTAATCTTATCCATATCCATAATCAAATGCAGTATAATATATATATATATATATATATATATATATATATATATATATAAAATTAATATTATCCATATCCATAATCAAATGCAGTATAGTAATAATATATATATATATATATATATATATATATATATATATATATATATAACAATAATTAATATTATCCATATCCATAATCAAATGCAGTATAGTGATCCATATACATCAAACCATCAAAAAATACCAAAAATCAGCATGTGGGTGGGGATGGTTGCGGTGGCGACTGATGTTGTTTGCTACACATGAATTCCAGCATATACAAACTTAGTCAAGGCCTATTGTATGGCCTCAAGAATGATAGCAGCAAAGGTCGGAATAGGAGCAGAAGCAGGAGCAACTGGAGGACCATACTGACTCGCCGGAGGAGCAGCAATAGTAGGAGCGGTGTCATGACCCGATCGCTGAGGGCCGTAAAGTCGCCACTAGGTAAATTGCTCTTGTACAAGGTATCGTCTTGCATCATAACAACATAGACTAAATAGATATAGAAGCAGCAGAATCTAAATACAGAAAACCAAATTACAATGTTGAGATATGAACAAATTAACTTCTTTATTGATAACTTGAAAGGTATTACAAAGTACTCTTGCTAGCCAACTCAAAGTATAAAGAACTACATGTACTTGTAGAGACATAACTTTTCTTAGGAAATTGACTTTCCTTTGCCCAAATGGCTTGTATTGGTCCGCGTGACAGAATATATATATGTCATTATTCTCGTTCTATTTATAGTACAACATGTAGCCATTTCGACAATAACCTTTTTTTTTGTAGCCTAATTCGAATTTTTATATAATCATCTTCGACTTGTATGTCACGTCCCGATTTCACAGAGTCATTCGTCCTCGTATTTATCTCTGGGAGTCGATCATCCTTGCTTGGGCGTGATGTCGTACAGGTCAATATTATACTTGTACAAGGCAAAGACGGTGCATAGATGGTAATCCTTATAATAGGAATATATCGCAGTGGCACAAGCAGACAAATTGAAGATAATAAGGACGCATCTCTCATATTGAAAAGCTTTCTATTTATTCATAGCAATAAAAATAAGCAGATAACTTGAAGTCACAATAAGATATGAAGAAATATGTTCTCTTTATTGATAATTGAAATGAAGTACAAGGCTTGCGTCAGAATACAAAGCTTACAACACAACTCAGATTACTTTTGGTAGCCAACTGAAATACCAACCATTTAGGCTTATATTTGAACTTGTCGCATTGGTTTACAACTAGATTTGCCAACTTGGCAACATTGAACATGTCGATTTAGCTTACAACTCACTGGTAACAATGTTCCATACATTATGTCCTTTATAGACAGAAGACAACATCTTTTACAAGGAGAGCTTCTCCATGTCCAATAAATCTTCGATGCCTCAGAACTTGATCAAGCCAATCTTTGAGTACTGAATTTTTTAAGCACGAGCACCTGAAAAGATACCCACAATGTGGGTCAGTACATTGCTATGTACTGGCCAGCAGAACCAGCCCACTCGTCATGTGAGCAAACATTTATTAAGAGTGATCTTTCTATTTGGGCCTAGCGTCAGTTTACATTTCATGTACAATATCATAGTGCAACATATAAGCATGTTATAGCAGTATTTATAGAAAGACAACATTATTGTATATTGGTATTAACATATTAAGCAGTTAATATTGAATTAACATATATGATAATGAATCACATTTTCAGTGATTCTTAACTGTTTGCCATGAAATATAAAAGAACAGAACAATTATCGGAGGACCGGAATTTTACTTCACAATACAAACTCGCTTGTACAAAAAAAGCCTAGGGACAAAAGCTTAGGTACAGCAATCTAAGTACAATTATTTATTTTAGATTCTGGGGGGGTGACGATAGAGGCTCGGAAAAGCGACGGCAGCTCTGCCTTACTCCTTGGACGATCGGGTGCAGCCTTGGCTCTGTAGGAGAACTGCTTGGCGTTGATGAAGAAATGCTCTCTTTTAGATCTCTGTATCTTCTCTCTCTGGCTCTTTCTTTTTTTATCAGAGAATCTCCTCCTTTTTCTTCCCTCCTTCGTAAGGGAATGGCACCTTGCTATTTATAATAGTGGGGGGCATCATTAGGGTTTGTAATGATTATCCATTCTCAAAAGTCGGCGGCTAAGGATCATTGAATCTGGGCCGTTCATCTTGAATATAGTAGATTTGAGCAATTAATGTGATTGTATCAAATCTTTTGTGGGTAATTAAATGATGATTGACATAAATCCTCCCGATCTGCCAATCTCGGATTTTCTACCACGTGTCATTGATTTGCTTGATTACAAAATGATCTGATTTGATCCCAATATTTTATTAGGATTTGTTGATTTGATGCCACGTGTCCTACCGTCATGCCACGTGTCTTAGCCGCGAACCACTGAGAAAATCTGAGCCACATGAGGATTGAGCCACATAAGGCTGGCCACGTGTCAAGGCTGCTTGGGGAGTGGCCCCTGAATATTTGAACCGCATGGTGATGATCTGAGCCGCATGAGCGTATGCAGCCGCATAATAGGTAGCTGCTTCGTGAGCCGCATGGAGATAGTCCTCGTGAGCCGCATGGGGAGCCTCTGCTTGAGCCGCATAAAACAGCTTCGACCTAAGCCGCATGGAACAGCTTCGGCCTGAGCCGCATGGTGAGTCTCTGCTCGAGCGACATACAATTTGTCCACGTGTCAAGGCCACGTGACACTTTCTGGATCTCGGGGGATTTGTGTCAGAGATTTTCTTCGTTTTCCTAGGAGTCTGCCATTATGACAGTCATAATTTCATCTTCATGTCAGAACTGTCATCTTGTCAGGGCTGTCAGCCGTCAAGGCATTTAATGCAGTATAGGACAAAGGGAAGAACTGTTTGCAAGCCACGTGGCTTCTCTCTGAGCTACATGGAACTTATCGAGCCGCATAGACACTTGAGCCGCATGAATTCCTGAGCCGTATGAGCTCTCTGAGCCGTATGGGACTCCCTGGCCGTATGAATCTTTCTTTATTCTTTTTCATACTTCTACAAGGCCCCTTCAAAGTTTTCAATTTGCAAAATTGAAATACTTTGAATAAGAAGCATGGATGTGTATAAATTCTTCTGGCCGCATATGATATCCTGGCCGTATGGATGTCTCGACCGCATGGATGTTTCAGCCGCATGGATGGCTCAGCCGTAGGGACTTTTGGGCTGCATAGATGTCTCAGCCGTAGGGACTTTCTGCCACGTCATCTTGCCACGTATGGTGATCTTTTGCATTAAATGCTGTTGATTTACTGTCAGTTTTAAGGTCACTTTTCGGGGCGGGATCCCAGGAGTCTGGCCTTCATTTTAGGCGGCTCGCCTCGATAACCAAAGAGTCAGTTTTTGTGCTGCACGTGAATCGAAGTGCCTTGGTTTTGTTTATAAATATGGATGAGTTCAGTCGGAGTGACTTCTTTACTTGCTCTTTCGTCCCCAACTATTGCTGTCTTACCTTTCTTTCCTCATCTCCCTTCTCCGACCGTCGAAAATGGCCCCCAAGTCTTCCAAGGTCGCCTCTGCTACTGCGAAGGGCAAGAAGACGGCTTCCCCGTTGGCCGTCGTGCCCGAAGTGTACCCTGATGTCCATCCTGCTTTCAAGGGTAAGGATTTGCATTTGAATACTTTGAACCCTAAGAACCCATGGCTTTGTTGCATAATTTATGCACAAGTCTTCATCCTTTGAACCGCCCAAGTTTGACCATGAAGGAGCCGCATATGTTGTATGGGCCGCATGACCCTCTCATATCCGAGCCGCATAGGGCATGCTACGTGTTTGAGCCGCATGAGAAGGATTTGAGCCGCAGGGGCACTTCTGGATTTGAACCGCATAAAGCCTCCTTTGAACAGGGCCACATATGTTTCTGACAAACTAGGCCGCATAGAATTTTGCTAAGTCACGCCGCATAAGCTCTTCTGCTAGATAGAACCGCATAAGTTCAACCGGACCGCATAAAATCTTTGCTAAGTCGCGCCGCATAAGCTCTTCTGCTAGATAGAACCGCATAAGTTCAACTGGACCGCATAAGCTATCGAATCAGTGTCACATAGAACTCCCAACTGAATTGGGCCGCATGGGGCTGTATTGATCTGAGTCGTATAGGCCCTTTGAAGCCGTGCCGCTTGAAACCCAGCTGAATTGGGCCACATAAGACTTCGTTGATCCCAGCCGCATGGGCTCGTAGGAACTTCTTTTTTTGAGAAACTTTAAGTGGTTTCGTTGTATCCATCTTTTAGTCATGTTTCTTTTGTCTTTTTCCAGTGAACCTTCCAACCAACCCGACCGGAGAGCTTCTGGTGGGTTCAGCTCAATTTGCCGTGGGTGTGCAGTTCGATGGCTTAATTCGACATGTGACGGATCAGCTTCCCACCGATGAGCCTCTGGAGAGGGTGGCTGCCATCAACAACCAGCCATTCCACTTTCTTTGCACTATGATGAATTCCGGGAGACTGGACGGAGAATATCTGAAACCAGCTTTTCTCTTTGGAGATGCTTTTTCTATAAAGAACTCCCGAGTGTTGGACATTTCTGAGAGCTGGGATTTTACTGTGGACGGGGTGGAGATCCATATTCCCCAGATGGAACGGCACTTTTCCATCTCGTAGTTTAACATGGTACCGTTGAGCAGAAAAATGGTGGGTTCCCTGACTCTCACTCAATCGGGGATGTTCGTGGGCAACATCCACTATAATATGAGTATTAGGTCAGCATGTGCGAGCAGGGAGCCAGTCAGTCGGAGTGTGGTGGGGATGATTCCTGTTACTTTTATAAACGTGTCTAGTCCCAACTTTACTTTTACTCGAGCAGATACCTTCCTAAATCAGCTCGCTCGCAAGGGGTCTTATCCCGTGGGCAGGTTGTCGCTGCCGAATTGGATAAACCCCATTCCCACATGGGCCAATCTTTCCTCATGGATCCTGAGGAACCACGAAGAATTCCTTCGGGAGATTGACCTTTACTACGCCATCCGGGACACCTGTTACGGGTTGCCCATTAACAAGCCATTATTCATGGCATCTTTGGAGATGTATAACCGGCGTACGGGGACTTTCTTCGCGCCCGGAGGGGAGTTGGGCCTTGCTCTCCATGAAATGCATGCCGTTTCTAAGCTGCCATGGGGGGGCGAGGCCTTTGAAGTATACACCCCGACAAATGAGGAATTCGATGATCTGGATCGACGATTCCTAGGTTTCGTCGCTGTGTATTGGGAACTGTTGTGCTACCATAGCATCTGTCACCAGACTGCTATCAAGAAGGAAAATAGCTCAGAAGGGAACGCCCCCATACCACGGCCTGGGTCGCGTATCTTTTCAAATTATGTCCTTCCGGCCAGGTTTTGTCTCGAGGTCCTCAAACCCAAAATGAGGTAAAGGACCTAATGTTGAAGGCCAAAAGGTCGAGGTCCACCCATGACAGGTTTGGGAGTCGCTCTGACTCCTTCAGTTATTTCCCCTACGGTACCCGTCAGATGTCTGAGAAAGCACTCTTGGCCGGGTTCTTGATGGTGTGGCTACGGAATTGCGTAGTCTCAGGAGGGGCAGGTCCTACTGAAAGGATCAGCCGCCACTTCATTCTCCCGGCTGTGAAACTGGTCTTCAAAGTTAGACTGGACCTTCTGCCGGCCATGGTGTGTAGCATACACCACGGCCTCCGCACCTTTTCATCTAAAGTTATTGCTCGCGAGATGACACTGGACTTTGAGCGGATAGAGCTACCATACCATTATCTCATGGGGTGGTTATTGATGCACTACCGGACGTTGATGAGACCCGGAACAGAGGATGATGTTAATGCTGATGACGCCTTTCTTTTCTGATACCGTCATCAGTCTTGGGAGTACGACACCATGCCAGCCTGTCGGAGGGCGTTGGCGAGGGTTGACGGGCCCGACTTCTTTGTGTCTCTTCCTCAATTTACCCCTAGAGAAGTGAGGGGGGTACACGTTGATGGCCTTGAACCTTCCCACTTCTTATCTGAGAAGATACTTCTTTGGCTGCGCAACATTCGCCCCACGCACCTAGTATATCGTTACCGAAATAATGTATACCTGGAGCCGTATTTGCCAAGCAGGTTTTCTCGTCAATTTGGGTACAGTCAGCTGTTCCTTGACTGCCCCAGTGCTTGCCTGGGCTTTGAAGGCAGTGTTCTCGATGGTATCAGGGCTTGGCATTACTATAATACGGTCCATACCCGGGCTAGCTTCTCGGTCCCTGATGCTAGGCGTCATGAGAGATTTTGTACATGATAGCCCTTTATCATGTTGCGGTGAGCAAGCCTCCTGTTAACTTCGACATGAGCACCAGCTTCATTGCTGGCACTGGCTTGGCCGAGAAGCCCGAGGGATCTAAGAAGAGGAAGAGAGCAGCGAATAGGGTTCCTGTGTCGGACTCGGAGTCCACTACGGCGGACGAAGAGGATGATGAGCAGGACGCCGATGACTCATCGCATTCTTCGGACGAGGAGGTGGGGGACCAGCCACCTACTGTGCCGAACGAAGAGGTGGAGGATCAACCACCTGTTGTGCCTGGTGTCTCACACAAACGAGGCAGACGTATGTCCACTGACGATGGCAGAACTTACTCCATGAAGTGGGATGCGGTAAGACGTCGCAGGCTGTTTATTGATGATGTTGACGCTGTTTCTGAGGTGATTTAGGATTTTAACTACCTTCACCTTCTTTTTCTAAGCTATGGCCTAATTATTTTTTCTTTCTTTTGCTATTTGTAGGCGTCAGAGGAGTCTGCTTCTCGGGATTCGATTGCCGAGGTCGATCCGGTCTTGTCCAATTTGGTCAATGATGTGTGTACCGCTATTATTTCTGCTAGGGATCTTCCGGAGGCGGTCGGGGAGTCTCGTCTTGTTGAGACCTCAACCCATGGGGACGGGGGCTCTACTGCACCTGTCCCCAAGACAGCTGAATTTCAACAGGATGACACTGACCTGGCTGGCTCCCTTTCAGGGGTGGCTGGGGCAGAGGAACCGGTTGAATTTGACTTGGAAGCTGCGGGTGGGAAGACTATGCCAGCTGCGAACGAGCTGTAGCCTCCATGCTCTTCCCCTGGTAAGATAAACCAAATATTGACTTATAGGGAGGCCTATTTGCTCTATCCTCCTGTCCTTTGGGTTACGTGGATTAATGGTTGCTTCGGACGTACAGGTCCTACCCCTTTATTGCCGGTGACAGATATTGCCGGGGAGAACTCTGCCAGAGGGGATCTGATGGAAGCACGTGTGCCTCCTTCTTTTCCAACCGATATTGAGGGGCCTCTAGCCGGGTCGAGTTCGGAAGCCCAAGTGGCAGTACAGCTGGGGCAAGGGACGATGCTTCCTGCGCCCTCCTCTGCAAATATAGTTTCGGGGGTTAACCTTTCTGCCCTACCAAGCATCCAGGCTCTTCGGGCGGCGGAAGAGGAGCTAGCTGCTATTCATGCATCTTTTCGTACAGAATTTATTTTCCTGGTGGCGGGGACGGCAAGTTCTGAGGCTACTCCTTCGGTAATGCCCGCTACACTCCCTTTGACGTCGTCCTCTACAGAGTTTTTGGATGAAGTGTCCCAGGATGTGGTCGACAGTTTCCGCCGCCACCTAAAGAGGGGGATCGAGGCAGCTGTGGAGAGGGGGACTCCCTTTGCTATGGCCCGTCAATGCACCGGTGGCCAGATTAATATCCTTAGAACACTCCCCGATGGGGCGGGACTGGCTGCGCTTCTGGAGCCTAAGCTGTTAGAGGCTGATCGTCTTGTGGCCCAGTTCCGCGTACTGCGGCAAGCTGATCTATCAGTGACAATAGATCAAGAGTGTACCTTCCTCGCAACTGCGGTAGAGAAGGTGAGGATTGCTCGGGAATCGCTCAAGCCAGCTATATTGAAGGACCGTCGGGATCTGACTCAGTTGTACGATCAATGGAGCCGTCGCACTGAAGATTCTGCGACTCGGAAAGCGACTGCCTCCCATAGGGTAACTGACACCCGAGAGCAGATTCTCGAGCTCGAGAGAAAGCTGGCCTTCCTGGAGTCCGAGCTCGAAGCTGCTCGTACTGAGAAAGGGATTGCCATTCGGGAGGCTGACAAATTTAGTAGAGCTTCTGCCAATCTAGAACTTGCCCTGAAGAAGATAGAGAATGACTGGCAGGCATATATGTATCTGAATAATGCAGAGCAGTCATCCTAGGAGGCTAAGCGCCGAGCGAAACAGAGGCTTGAGCGGTGTACTACCTTGGTGAGAAACCGCCTCTTGGAGTTGTGTAATGCCGAACTATAGTCGACTTTTTCTTTCTTTTGTTCTGTTCTCTTTTTTCTTTCTTTTCTTTTGAGAGAGGGATGTGGTCCCAAAACATGTAATGCTTTTTTTGACTTTCAAATAAAGAGTATTTTTTATTCTACCCTTTATTTGTCTTGCTTGTTGTACTTGTGGTATTGTGGTAGTATTTGCCCTGTATGGGGGACTTGTTTGTGGACCTGTTACCCTTGGCATACCTTGGTTTTAGGTACGGGTAATAAGTTTGATTTGGGGATACCCAGGACGGTTCCGCGGAAATGTGGTCGTGGACGTTCCGGGTATCGGAAAAAAGAATGCCATGGAGCAGCTGGGCTCCCGGGACATGATGAGGGATGGTGGGCCTGTACTGAGAAACTTAGCATAGGATATTTTATGGGCCTATTATCCTTGGCGTACCCTGGGTTAGGATACGGATAATAGGATGAAAAGGGAACCAATATACTTACTCAGAGGTAATGAGGACATGGCAAGCATGAGGGTTTTCTTACCGCGGAATCTTCCTACTCAGAGGTGATGAGGACATGGCAGGAGTGGACTCAACGGAGGATATTTATGGACTTACTATCCTTGGCGTACTCCGGTTGTGGGTACAGATAATAAGTCGAAAAGGATCAACATACTTACTCAGAGGTAATAAGGACATGGCAAGCATGAGGGTTTCTTCGACGGAGCCTTCCCACTCAGAGGTAATGAGGACATGACAGGAGTAGGCTCAATGAAGGGGGTACAAAGAACGACTCAGAGGTAATGAGGACATGGAAGTTCTATGTAGAGGGTGATTTGTTTTTGGCAGATTTGAGACGTCTCAGAGGTAACATCGACATGGTCGTTTTAGAAATTTGTGGATCTGTTACCCTTTTTGTGTACTGGGAGTGCAGGTAGTAGATCATGAGGAAGGAGCTCCTTCAGAAATAAAGTTCAGAGGTATGGTCATACATAACTTTCCTCCGAAGGAGTGACCGGGATATAAGTTCAGGGGTACCAACGGGTACATAACTCGACAATCCGAGAATTTTGCAAGTTTAAAGGTACCAGCGGGTACATGACTCGATAATCAGTGATATTGTGAGAGTGAGTTCAGTGGTACCAGTGGGTACATGACTCGATGATCTGGAAAATTGTAAGAGTGAGTTCAGCGGTACCAGTGAGTACATGACTTGGTAATCTAGAATATTGTAAGAGTGAGTTCAGCGGCACCAGCGGGTACATGACTCGATGATCTGGAATATTGTGAGAGTGAGTTCAGTGGTACCAGCGAGTACATGACTCGATAATCTAGAATATTGTGAAAGTGAGTTCAGCGGTACCAGCGGGTATATGACTCGGTAATCTGGAATATTGTGAAGGTGAGTTCAGCGGTACCAGCGGGTACATGACTCGGTAATCTAGAAAATATCGTTTAGACATAGTATTTCTTTAGGAACTTGCCATTGACGGGCAACATGAGCAAGTCTCCGTTTTATTTTGCGAGATGGTAAGCACCATTGGAGAATACGGCCTCAATGATAAACGACCCTTCCCATTTTGGCTGGAATTTGCCGGCGGTTTTGTGAGTCATGACCATCGGCCTCCGGACTGCCAGAATGAGATCGCCCACTTAGAATGTTCTGATTTTAACCTTCTTATTGAAGGCTCCATAGATGCGTGCTTGGTATAGCTCGATTCGTTGCTGAGCCAAGAGGCGCTTTTCATCTAAGGCCTCCAACTCTTGTGGCCGACGACGGTAGTTATCATCCATCGTCAATTGGTAAGTAAGGGCAACGCGGAGTGAGGGTATTTGAGTCTCCAATGGGAGGACTGCCTCACTCCCGTATACCAGGGAAAATGGCGTGTTCCCAGTGGTTGTTCGGACTGTAGTACGGTACGCCCATAAGCATTCACCAAGCTTCTCGTTCCAGTCGCGTTTGTTGGAAGACACAAACTTCTTGAAAAGTTTGATGATTGTTTTATTGAATGCCTCTGCCAATCCGTTGGCTGCTGGATTGTATGGTGTCGAAGCAATATTCTGGATGCGATGCTTGTCGCAGAACAGATAGAAGACGTGGCTTGCAAATTGTGGACCATTATCGTAGATGATCCTTCGGGGCAGTCCAAAGCGATAGATGACATGATGCTTGAGGAAGCTAATCATGTTTGAAGTCTTTACTTCTGCGAGCGGAACAGCTTTCGCCCATTTGGAGAAGTAATCTGTGATCGCGAGTATGAAGCGATGTCCGCGGGAGGAAGGTGGAGCGATTGGATCGATGATGTCCATTCCCCATGCTTCGAATGGCCAGGATGCCACTGTCGGATATAGAAACTCGGATGGTTGGTGGATGAAGTCCACGTGGAATTGGTAGGCTTTGTATTTTCTTGTATAGTCTATCACATCCGCTACCATCGTGGGCTAGTAGTAGCCCATTCGACGGAGACGGTCTTGTAATTTGTGGGCCCCGCAGACACGGTCGTGAGCTTCGCGTACGGCTTCTTTGGCTTCTGTGTTTGATAGACACCGAAGCAGTAACCCATCGTAGGATCGCCGATACAGCATTTTCATCTCTGTATCGTAGAAGAATCTGAGAGAGCGCCTTCTGATAGAAGTGGCTTCCTTTGGGTTCTCGGGCAGGATGTCGTAGACTACGAAGTCTATGAATGGTTGTCTCCAGTCCGGTGCTACGTCGATCGTTTGGGCGGAATAACTCGCCACGACTTGAACGTTGTTCTTGGGACAGTCCAGCTCGTGGCCTATCACGTCAACCGAATGCTGAGTATGGTTTGGAACTGCTAGGGAAGCGGCAAGGCCTGCTAGGGCATCGGCTTAGATGTTCTGTAGTCTGGAAACGTGTTCGATGAAGAATCCCTCAAATGATGAAATAATGTTGATCGCTATTTGGTGATATGGGATCATGTCTTCGTGGCGAACTTCGTACGAGCCCCTGATCTGATTGTCGATTAACTGCGAATTATCGTATGCTTCAAGATATTCTACCCCCAGCTCTCTTGCAAGTTGGAGGCCAATGACCAAAGCGTTGTACTCGGCCACATTGTTAGAGAAGGGTTCCGTAAGGGAGTAAATACGATTGATCACCAGTCCGGAAGGAGAAATCAATACTACCCCGACTCCAACGACTATGTTGCCTTTGGGTCTAGTTCTCGAAGCACCGTCGAAGAACATTCGCCATATATCATCGTGGGAGGTCACATTTAAGTCGACGACCTCATCTGGGATTCCTTCGTATACTCTGGATGACTCCGAGCCTGGATGGGCTGCTAAAAAGTCTGCCAGAGCTTGACCTTTAACAGCCTTTTGCGGGACAAAGACCATATGATAAGGAGACAGCAATATTGCCCATGTGGTGAGGCGGGAGCTGAGTGCCCCTGGTTTAGTCATGAGGACCCTGAGAGGGTTGACCCATGAGATCACATGTATGGTTTGTCCTGTGACATAGTGCCGCGTCTTTTGAATGGCGAATACCAAGGCTAGGCATTCCTTCTCCACAGCAGTATATCTGGTGCTCTGGCCCAATCATCATTCGGCTGAGGTAATATATAGCTTACTCATGGCCTGCATTATTGTTTTGTGCTAGCAGAGCACCGAGGGAATGTTCCATTGCTCGTACGTAGAGAAGGAATGGCTTTCCAGCAATCGGGGCCATCAGGACTGGAGGGCTTGAAAAATATTCTTTGATGCTGTCGAAGGCATGTTGGCATTCTTCATCCCATACGAACGAGACGCCTTTCTTCATGAGGTGGGTAAATGGACGACACCGCCCGGAGAGGTTAGAAATGAACCTCCTGATGTAAGCCAGTCTCCCTTGAAGGCCTCTGAGTTCGCGAAGATTTCTTGGGAGACACATCTCCATAATTGCTTTCGTCTTCTCTGGGTCTACATGAATTCCCTGGACAGTAATAATAAAACCCAAGAATTTTCCGCTGGATACACCCAAGAAGGATTTTGTGGGATTCATCTTCAGGTTGTGTACTCGCATCAGGTCGAACACTGTCTTCAGATCATGCAGGTGGTATCCCTTATAGCAACTCTTGACGGCGATGTCATCAACATAGCACTCCACAGTCTTGCGTAAGTGATCTCTGAAGATGATGCTCATGGCTCTTTGATATGTGGCGCCAGCATTCTTTAAACCAAAAGGCATGACTGTGTAGCAGTACGTGCCAATCGGTGTTCGGAATGAGGTATGCTTTTCGTCGTTAGGAGACATCTTGATTTGGTTGTACCTCAAAAAACCATCCTTGAATGACATGCGTTCGAAGCCGCATGTGTTGTCAATCATGATGTCTGTGATAGGGAGGGGGAATTCATCTTTATGACATGCCTCATTCAGATTGCGGAAGTCGATGCAGATTCGAATATTCCTATTTTTCTTGAGGACCGGTACTATGTTGGCGACCCAGTCAGGATGTTGTTCCTCACGAATGAAGCCGCTGGCTATTAGTTTGTTGACTTCAGCTTCGATCGCATCCATGATGCCCGGGCGGAAGCGTCGCTGTTGTTGTTTGACTGGCTTCGCATCTGGCCGAATGTTGAGCTTGTGAAGGGCAACCTCGGGGTTTAGTCCTGGCATGTCTTCATAGCTCCAGGCGAACACATCAATATATTCTTTGACAAGTTCTAGTAGCGATTCTCGCTCTTCGTCTGTTAGGCTTTTGCTGACGAAGATCGATTTTGGAGAAGATTCGCTGCCAAGGTCGACCTGTATAAACTCGTCTTTGGTAGGAGGTTCTCTCTGTTCGAACTGCTTTTCCCATTGTGCATCCAGCTGTTGGGCCCACGGCTCTAACTCGAAGATTTCAGGAATGTCTTCATTTTCTTCGTAAGCGTCGGCGAATGCCATATTGACTGACAGGACTTGTCTGAATATGTCTCCGATGCTGGTGTCTGAATCAGAAGTTGGTGACCCAGTTGAATGTGAATGCCAGTCGTATTCCTCATCCGAACTTTCAGGGGTCGTTGCGGGCGTAACATATCCTAATCCACATCGGGTCTTGATGTAGTAGTCCCGTGGTTAGCCAGCCGGGACTGGTGGCTTCAAAGGCAATCGTCGACCGGTGCCGTAGTTTAAGCCTGGCGTAGTCTCCATATCATATCCCTGTTTTTGTATGAGGTATTTGGATTGGGGGCTATAAAGATACAGAGGCAGTCTTCCGGCATCTGATTCGAGATCGACCTTCTCTAGGGTGAACGGCTGTGGGTCATCCTTCCGACCGAAGATGATTAGATGGTCCCGTCCTTCGATTATGCGGTGTAGGAGCGTAAAAAGTGCTTGATAAGAATGAGTCAAAGAGATGGATCATTCCATTCAAATTGATCCACTTTACGCCAAAGAGAGGCTAATCACTTTACGCCTAAAGCAGGCTAATTATTTTACGTCGGGGTCAAAGCTAATGGTTTTACGCCCAAGACAGGCTAGCCACTTTTACGCTGGACAAAGCTGTCAAGTCTTGCATTTAATACAAAGTCTGACATGAAGATTTAATGATGGTATATATCACAGAAATCAAAGGGATTTATTTTACATAGAGACCAATTTGTCGTTTAGTATGTGGACTGAGCTATTTTACGCTCATAATATGGCTTCTTTTACGCACGGAGACTATACGAGTTTTTACGCTCAAAAGTTAACGTGTGCGTAAGGTTTATTTGGGCTACTTTTATGCTCAAGGTTATTTAACAACCACTTTACGCGGGAAGTCCATGTCAGGGCTATTTTACGCCTAGTCTACTGCTTTACGCTCAGAGTACATTGGGGTTATTTTTACGCCCTATTCTTCTTCACCAATTCAGAACGTGGTTTGCCTATATGGCTTTCATGCCATACATCTCGAAGAACGTGTGTACGTGCATCCTATTCTTACTGAAATGATAGGACACGTGTCAACGTATGCAGAGGATGGCTTCGGTCGTGGGTGGCAGTTGTTAGCGTAAAGGCAGAACTTTTGCTGAGTTTTTACGTACAGGAGCCCAAGTCTATAAATAGACTTATTTTTCTCATATGAAAAAACACAGAGACAGGAGGAGAGAAAACAGAGAGATTAGAACTCAGAGATTTTAATTCTCCAGAGCATTCTTCTTCAACCCTTCTTTCAGAACAGAGTGAAGCAAAGCAGGAAAGCATTCGGCCTCGCCATCAGTGCCCAAGTGCGTTGATACCTTTCTTGTGACTTAGTTCTTCCAATTGTTCATCTTCAAGCAGTGATCTTCATCATCATCGTATGGTCCAAGGAACAAAGTGATCATTTACAGATTAGACTTCCATAGCAATACTTTTCCAGAATCAAATTTGTACTTCTTGTACTTTTTCTCATTTTATTTTCAAAAGCCAATTTTCCTGGCTTTTTGTTAAGTAAAACAAAATGGCGACTCTGCTGGGGACGACTTTCTCCTCTGACGAGGAGGCAATTGCTCAATACGATGATGTGTCAATTGGATCGACAAAGAAGACTCTGGTTGTACACTTCGACCAGACTGCTTATGAAGGGATGCTCCAAACTGGGGGTGGTTCTCACTACTCCAATGTTCAAAAATCTCACAAAGCACGAAAAGTTTGGATTCCTAAATTCAAAGTAGTTTCTGATCTCTCTGTTGCTTCTGACGGCAAGGGAATTCTTCCCACTCCTGTCGTAGGGGCTCCCTTTCGTAACGAGGCGGGTCCTTACTTCGGCGTTGCACTCTAAGTGTGACAATTTATCTCCTGTCTGCGACGGTGAAGATAATCAGGTTTTAGGCTCAGTACATAAGAATGAGTCTCCCATTTGTAATGAGACAGACTCGAATGCTTGTGCTTATGAGTGTAAGAATAAGGCTTCTGTCTGTGGCGTGGTAGGCTCACATAAATTACGCTCTTCGCGTAAAAGAAAATCTCTCGTCTGTGACGTGGTAGATAATCAATTTTTATGCTCTACATGTAAAGGTAAGTCTTATGTCTTTGACAGTGTAGATAAAATTCGCAACGATATTTCTACATCTAATGTGAATGTACCTAAACGCATACAACATAAAAATGTTGTTGGTAAAGCTTCAGTTCTACACCAACAACCTTCTTATACTGCTCTATGCAAAGTACCAAACCTACAAATTACACGCAATGAAAATGGAGTCCTTCGTGCTCAAAAATCTCAAGATTTATGCACACAACTCCAAACGCGTAAAAATATACAGTTTGGTTCTGCGAATGCAGCCAGTAATCTTCTTTATATACAGGGGACTAAATATTTTTCTACCCCAAATGTAATAAAAAAGACTATTCCTTCTACTCCTTCTGACTTACATGAATTGCTAATGCAAAAGCGTAAGAATAGACAATCTTCGGTGACATTCCCCCAAGAAAAACATCATTGTGGGTATCACCAGGTTGTAATCAACTGTTGTTGTTCGGCTTCAAAACGGTCAGTTTTTGATCGATTGAGTTTTAATGTGCCTCAACAACAAGATGAAGACCAAGAACTTGAGTTGTCATATGTGTTAGTCAACATGGCATCTCATACTAACAGAGGATGACGTCCGAGATGGAATATGTCCCAAACTCCAGGTCAACAACAGTTCAACAGACTTCTTGATTCCTTTGAGGGAGTATATCAGAACATTCGATCAAGAAGACAAAGACAATTGCAGACTTCTGATTCAGAAGCTGTGGGTACTCAATCTTTTGAGTCTGAAACCGATAGTGTTGATTCATATTTCTATACTAATCCTTCTATATCTCAAGAGAGGTTGAATCCTACGCTATTGGAGATGAACCAGAGACGTCATCTGCTAATACAGAACAGCGTCTCACTGCCGTTGAGCAATCACTGAAAGACATGTTTAACATGGTGCAAAACATGAATCAGATAATACTGACTCAGCAAACTGCTCAACCGACAGTAATAACCCCAGTACCAGTAGCAGCACAAACTCAAGATAGTCAAGGGGCTGATATACCTTTGAATATTCAAGAGCCTGTTGTTAATCAAAATTTTGCATCTCCAGATCCTATTATTCTAGAAGATGTTCCATCTCCTGTGGGGATTACGGTACATCCAACAACTATTCAATCAAATGTGCTTCCGCAGACCAGTAAAGCCATTCAAGCAGTGCGCGAACTCAAAGCACAGTTTGAAGTTTTGAAGCACAAGGATCAGCTCCAGAGGTTAGGGATTAAGCAACCTTATCCTCCTCATTGGAATAATGTACCCTTTCCACCAAAAGTCAAGCCACAATCTATGGTATTGTTTGATGGAAGAGCTTCTCCTAGTCAGTATATCAATTATTTTAATATTATGACTGTACATCTGCAGAAAAATGATGCTCTTCTCACTCGAGTGTTCATTGGATGCTTGACGGGTTCAGCTTACGACTGGTATCGAAGTTTACCCGACAATTGTATTTCGTCTTTTGATGAATTTAAGGCAAAGTTTCTCTCCCGCTTCTATGAAGGAGGTATGGACATGAACATGTCCACCTTGATAGAAATTAAACAAAAGGAGAAGGAAGATACTCGGACGTTCATTGAACGCTTTCGACAGGCTACTCTAAAGATGCCTCCTGGTATGCCAGATTCAGCGCTAATTGATACATGCAAGATAAATCTGCGACCATCTATTGCTGTCTTTACGGGTTCTCAATTCACAGATTGGGCTTCGTTTATCATAGCAGCAGTTTCTGCCGAGACCAATGGTAGGTTGGCTCGTGAACATGGGATAATTTTTGCCTCAGAGGATAGAGGAAAGAAAAGTAATCCTGGTAATAATCCTGGTAATCGTAATGTGAAAGGAAAGGATACCCTCATGGTTAATCCTTCCAAGAATAAAACGACGTCGAATAATCAGGAATCTTCCAGGCCAAAGGAAGAATACTCTTTTGACGAGAGTGATATCCCAGGGATATTCCAATGTCTAGTGAAGAGTGGCAAACTCCATATTCCAGAGCCAAAGAGGCCTAATGAGGTGAATCTGACTGACAATCCCAAATATTGTATCTATCATAGATACATTAATCATCCTAACAGTACTTGCTATGTCTTGAAGAAGAAAATTCAAGAGCTGATAAATGGTGGTGCTATCGCTTTAACCAATGATGATCATACGATTACAACTAATATAGTTTCTCATCAATTCAGAGATTTTCCTCCACAGCAAGTCCCAGATGGAATTATCCCAATTCCGAAGGCGACGATGAAGATTGTGAATATCCCGCCTCCTAGAGAAGAAAATGAAGGATTGCTGCCTCTTACCTTAAAAAATGGTAAAATTATGTGGCTACATCCTGACTTAGTACCTGAATTGGAAAATGAAGGTAAAACTTCAAAATCCAAGAAAGGCAAGAAAGTCAAAACCTGCAACATGATTTCTCATGTTATTTCAGATCTTGACGATTCGGATCATCTATGGGATGGTACTCCTTTGGAAGATAGACTAAGAGGATTGAACATATGTCCCCCAAGTCTAGCTCCTCCTACCAAGCTTAAGCTTACTCATCAGCAGTGGCTAACCATGAATAGTATTTCCTTATATCGGGCACAACAAGTCTTCGCTGCTTATGAAAAAGCTCCTACAGGGATTTTTCCTCGTATCCCAAATCCTTCTCCTCCTGTAGCTACAGAGACATCTATTTCTCATTCTCCTGCAGTTACAGAGATCTCTTCTTCTTCTTCTGTTGAACCACTTGTCCAAAGTCTACTGCCCATTCATTTATACAATCAGCAATCTGTCCTTCTCATGAAGAAGATGGGTTATGACTTTCAAAAGGCAGAAGGTTTGAATTATGATAAAGGAATACGACTTCCTTTACAAATTCAAAATCAGAACTCCACTGTTGGATTAGGTTCTGAAGTTCCTCATAACAATCCTTACAAGAAAAAGGCCAAGGGAGGGAAGACTAAATCCTGTAATATGGTACTTCCTTCTCCTGAGTCCGAAGAAGAAACTTTTGCTGGTACAAGATCTGGGAAGGAGTACCACAAAGATTATGAGGGATCCTCCAAAGAAGCAGAAGACGTAGTGGAAATACTACCAGCTCAACCTTCTCCTGTTCATGCTAAACCATCTGTGGTTGAAAAGGGGAAACAGAAAGCAGTACGCTTTGACGTCCCATTGAAGTCTGCTTCCAGTCAGGGGGTGGTGATGAATCCCTACAAATTTGATATTCTAGCTCAGTTAGCCAATACTCCAGCTAGATTATCGATATTTGAGCTGCTTCGTCTTTCTAGAGAAAGTAGGGAAACTTTGAGTGAAGCTTTACTTCAAGCAGATTCATGCTTGGCTCAACTCAAGAATCCTGATAATACTCGAGTGTCATGTCCGCAATGTCATAGTATGATGGAAGCAATTCCCAACATCACCTTTACACAAAAAAATATGCTGTTGAAGCATAACAAACACGACAGGCCTCTGTGCTACACTGGGTATATCGGATCTACTGAAATTGACAGGATTTACATTGATCCTGAGTCCTCAATTAGCATAATTCTTCAGAGTATGCTAAGACCCCTGAGGATTCCTACTAGTGAATTGACTTACACTAGTACTACAATAGTTGGTTTCAACACTGGCAAGAGTAAACCACTAGGAAAGATTCGTCTGAAGATTCAGATTGGTGATCTTCGAACTATGGTGACTTTCTATGTTATCAACTCAGACGTATCCTATAATATTCTTTTTGGAAGACCGTGGTTACATGAGCATAACATCGTGCCTTCAACTCTCCACCAATGCTTCAAATATATGGATTCCCAAGGAGTTGTGAAGACTGAGTTTGCTGATATCAATCCTTTTAAGGGTGTTGAAGCCTATTTTTCTGATTCAAGGCTTTATAAACAAGAGCATATGAAAGAGATATTAGACATGGCTGAAGATCAATCATCTACTGAAGATCAGTCTATTAGCGAAGATCTGCCAGAAGAGCAACCTTTGAAGATCATAGTCAAGGGACGAATCCAATCTGTCAATGATCAACCTTTGATAATCAAGGTTAAAGGAAGAACTCAAGCTTCATCTGAGGAATCACTAAATATTTCTGCTAAGAGCCAAGTTCAACCTTTTATGATTAAGGTCAAAGGGCGTACTTCTTGTACGAATGATCTAGAACCACCATTGATTGTCAATCTTGGAAAATCTACGCAGAAGACAGATAATGATCCATTAATGATTAATCCAAAGCGTAGCAGTCAAATTGTAAATGATGTAAATATTGATCATTCTGTACTTTTTGATATCAATGAAGATTTCCTTTTCGAGTACATGGCTGTCAAGTTTAACAAAAAGAATGACTTTATCTTCTGATAATCAAAGTCATCAATATAAAGGCAACATAGAACCAGAAGAAACTTTATACATTAACTATAAGGAAAATTCCTTTCCTCTTCAGGTTGATGTTGGGCCTTATGCTCAAAAGTTCGTAACATCTTCTCCCTATCTTCTACCTGTAGTTGTTCCATCGCAAGCTTGTGTAACTTATAGACGTCACGAAGAATCTTATTTCGTGGTTCCGTCTGATAAGAAAAACAAGCGCCAAATTGTGTTTGGCCTAGCTAGAAATATCCATGTTGCTCAGACAGATGATCTGAAAGATAAAGATAAAGGAAGAATCCGAATTGACAAATATAGTCAACAATCTATCAAGATTATCCAGAACATGGGTTATGATTTGAAGACTATGCAAGGTCTCAATCAAGACAAAGGTAGACGACTACCATTATGTGGTGATTCGTTTTATCAAAAGACTCGTCATGGGTTAGGATATGATCCATCCCACATGTTTAATGATGATATACAAGAAGAATTCTTTTCTAGTTCTTCGCAAGCGTCGGATTCAGAAGAAATCTAATTCATCAAATCTGATATATCTTGTTCCTCATATGATGAATCTGAACAAATATTTTCAGTCAATATGGTTCAAATTGATGGTGAATCTGAACCATTCGAGAATGATCCCTAGGCCCAACAAATGGACACAAAGTGGGAACTTCGATTTGAACAGCGACAGCCACCTACAGAAGATGAGGTTATCCAGATTGATGTCGGAGATGGAACTACGTCCAAACCAATATTCATCAGTAAGAACCTTTCTGAAGATGAAAAGGAAGAGTTGATAAAACTGATCAAAGAGTATATTGACATCTTTGTATGGAGTTATGAGGATATGTCGGGTCTAGATCCTAAAGTTGCTACTCATAAGCTCAATATTTTGCCTAATGTCAAACATGTAAAACAACAGCAACGACGCTTTAGACCAGATATGATGGATGCAATTGAAGCAGAAGTCAAAAAGTTGATTACATGTGGCTTTGTTCATGAAGAGCAACACCCGGATTGGGTTGCTAATATTGTTCCTGTTATGAAGAAGAACAGAAAAGTCCGAGTTTGCATAGATTATTGAGATCTTAATGCGACTTGTCCAAAGGACGAATTCCTACTTCCCATTACTGATGTCATGATAGACAATACATGCGGTTTTGAACGCATGTCTTTCATGGACGGATTCTTAGGATATAGTCAGATCAAGATGCATCCAGAAGATGAGAAGCATACTTCTTTTCGAACAACCCTTGGGGTTTACTGCTATATGGTTATGCCATTCGGTCTTAAAAATGCCGGTGCCACGTATCAACGGGCTATGAGCAACATCTTTCAAGAACATCTATGGAAAACAGTTGAATGTTACGTAGATGACATTGCTGTTAAGAGTCGATCAAAGGATGATCATACTCAAGACTTAAAGACAGTATTTGAATTGATGTGTCAACATCAATTGAAAATGAACCCTACTAAGTCTTTCTTAGGGGTTTCCAGTGGCAAGTTTTTAGGATTTGTCATTACTTCTCATGGTATCCATGTTGATCCTGATAAAGTTAAAGAAATCCTTGAAATGCGTCCTCCTCGTAATCTGAAAGAACTCCGTGGCTTTCAGGGTCGCATTGCTTATATCGGGAGATTTATATCTAATCTCTCTGGAAGATGTCAACCTTTCTCCCGTCTATTAAAGAAGGGTGTATCATTTATTTGGGATGAAGCATGTCAAAAAGCCTTCAATGACATCAAACAATACCTTACAAATCCACCTGTTCTGGTACCTCCAGTTGTAGGAAGACCATTTTTGCTATATGTTCGAGCCTTGGATCATTCACTTGGTGCTCTTCTCGCACAGAAAAGTGATATGGGTCATGAACAGGTAATTTATTATCTTAGCCGAATGATGGTCGGAGCTGAACACAGGTATACTCTTGTAGAAAAGGAATGTCTGGCCTTGGTTTTTGTCGTCCAAAAGACAAGACATTATGTGACAGGGCAGACTATTCATGTCATCTCCAGAATAAATTCCATTCGGGTATTAATGAGAAAACCGAGCATTCTTAATTCCAGGTTAGCTACCTGGGCGATGTTGCTCACTCCTTATGACATGGTTTATGTACCTCAAAAATCAGTGAAGGGTCAAGCATTAGCTGATTTCTTAGTTGCTCACCCTATACCCGAAACATCGAAGTTATATGAGGACATTCCAGATGAAGTCGTGGATTGTAACATGACTTTGAAGAATGATATATGGCAATTATATTTTGATGGAGCATCACGAGTAGGACCTAAAGGCAATATTGTCTCTGGGGTGGGAATCATCTTGGTTTTTCCTGACAAAATGGTCATATACCGTGCCTATTCTCTCAATGAGCCATGCTCCAATAATGTAGCAGAATATAATGCTCTATTGATTGGTCTCCAAATAGCAAAACAATTGGATGTTGAGTTCCTAGAAGCTTATGGAGATTCTCAATTGATTGTTAATCAAGTTAGAGGGACTTATGAAGTCAGAAACCCTGATCTCACCCCTTATCATCAAGTGGTAGTTGAGTTGGTCCTTTCATTCAAAGGATTCTTCATTGAATTCGTACCACGTTCTCAGAATGTGGAGGCTGATGCTCTTGCTAGTTTAGCTGTGGACTTGGCTGTTCCAATTCGAAGGCAAAATACAATTACTTTGTTGGACCGAGATTTATGCTGTATCAAGAATAATCTGTATATTGAACAAAGTTATACTACAGAGTCAAGTTCCCAACAGAGGGATTGGAGAACTCCATTCATTGATTATGCGGTTCATGGGATTTTGCTTGAAGATCCAAAAGAAGCTGCATCAATTAAGAGACGATCATTTCGATTCTATTATGATTCGTCTTTACATATGTTATATCGTCGTTCATATGATGGACTCTTGTTGCGTTGTCTCTCAGAAAGTGAAGCCAAAAAACATTACGAGAGGCTCATGATGGTGTTTGTGGTGCTCATCAACCAGGTCCTAAATTACAAGACCGCATTCGAAGGATGGGGTATTATTGGCCTTCTATGATAGCAGATGTTGTAGACTATGCCAGAAGATGTAAAGCATGTCAGATTTATGCTAATTTTATTCATCAACCGTCTGAATTTTTGTATCCTACAACAGCCTCTTGGCCCTTCAAAGCTTGGGGTATGGACCTCATTGGTCCCATTAACCCTCCTTCTGTTAAAGGACATCGGTTCATATTAGCTATAACCGATTACTTTTCTAAGTGGACAGAAGCAGTTCCCCTTACTGAAGTGAAAACATCTAATGTGATCAGCTTCATTAAACATCATGTCATTTATCGCTTCGGGATTCCTCGACAAATAATTCATGACAATGGTCCACAATTTGCCAGTCAGGCATTTTATCAGTTCTGTGATAAGAATCGAATTCAAAATTTGGCTTCTACGGCCTATAATCCAGCTGCTAATGGTTTAGCCGAAGCTTTCAATAAGACAATCATTAAACTTCTCAAAAAGTTTGTCTCTTCTAATAAACATGATTGGAATGAGAAACTTGGAGAATGTTTATGGGCTTATCGAACAACAGTCCGGACTCCTACTGCTTTTACACCATTTTCATTGGTTTATGGATGTGAGGCTGTTCTTCCCTTGGAAATCTAGATTCCATTTCTACGAATAGCTATTGCTAATGAGCTAACTATAGAGAACAATGATCGCTTACGACTTCAAGAACTTGAAGGATTGGATGAAAGCGTCTTCAAGCACAACAACACATTGAGCTATATCAGGCCCGTATATCTCGAACTTTCAATCGTAAAGTTAAAGAGAGGGTATTCAAGGTTGGCGAGTTGGTATTAGCTGTTCGAAGACCGATGGTGATGACTCACAAAAACAAAGGAAAATTCTAAGCAAAATGGGAGGGCCCTTATGTAATTGAGACCGTGTTTTCTAATGGCGCCTATCGATTATCAAAGCCTAATGGAGATCTACTTATGATGCCAATCAATGGCAAATTTCTTAAGAAGTACTATGTATAAAAAAGAAGAAGAACGAAAATAAAATTCCTTTTATCATTATTTTTGTTCTGAATAAAGGATTAAGGACAAGGATCACTGCCTTCCTTATTGAATACATAGTCAGCCAATGCTTCGAAGGCATCGTTGCCTGAGTTCATAAAAAATCTGCAGACAGCCATCCTCAGCACCTCTTCTTCAGGAATTTTCTCTGGCTCTACTAAAAAAGCAAGGATGTCTTGTGGTGGCTTGGGCGTAGAAGAGTTTTCACCTACTTCGGTTGGGCCTGACACAATTGGTTCGACGGGGAGTGTCTCGATGACGTCCTCAACCTTTATGGAAACTTTATTCTTTTGTTGCATATTCTTGGAAGACATTTCCAATAGAGGAGTGAAAATAAGAATGAAACATTACAAAGAGTTCTCGCCTATTTATAGGAGAGATCTGTTAATGAACCGGTCTTTGAAATTGAAAATAACTTTTCATTCCCGAAAAGTCCTATCCGTTCATTATATCAGATTCATCCATTCATTTGCGGAATTTAATTGTCCGTTCTTTTCCTGAAAGACATGTTGGTTCATTCATTCTTTCATCGATATTGACGTATATTCTCAATGACATCTGTCTTCTCAATCCCCAGCTACCAAGGTTTGGTTAAGCTGATTACTCGTCTCTTCGGAGAGAAATTTTGATCTTCTATCTTACCAGTTGGTATAGAAAGTTTGATTTATTATTTATCACGTTCTTATAATCTCTGAATAAATATTAAATTTGTTTGCTTTTCATATCTATCATGTCCATTTGGCCTCTGCATAGATATTAATCTAGTTTTCTGTTGAATTAATACGATCTATCATGTCCATATTACCTCTGATAGTATTGTATGCTTTAAAATAGAAGACGAGATCTATTATGTTTATATTACCTCTGGATGGATACAAATCATTGAGTATAGAAGACTCGTCATTTCCATTCTCATATCATCATAAAAGTCTATTACATTTCTTAGACTTTCTTACAAATCATAATGGAAATCTATTACAATCATGGATTTTCATTCTATACACACAACGATAACCTAATGGAGATCTATCTCTTCTTTGGATCTTCTTCGTCGGATTCGTTGTTGGTGTCAATTCCTTGCTGTCTGAGCCTCAGTGGCGACCAGAACGGTAGGAATCAAAATCTGGTCTTCTCTCTCAGACGAGAGGAGAATCCCAGAGTATGGCAGCCCAAAGACGTGTTGCTGCCAATACAACTGGTGGAGAAGTGGCGGCCTTTCAGAGGAGATAGGAATGTATCCAGCATTGGGATACAATTCCTAGTTCTGCCGTGAAAGGAACTCTGCTACCCAATTTCTTGGGTTAGAGTTGACTCCACCATCCAACTCTCCATGTATAAAGGCTCTTCCTACCAACAGAGAAGACCCTTCTATCCTATGAAGAGCTCTGAGTTGTCTGATTTGCGCGTCAAAAGCGCATGAGCTCCCTGATGTTGATGTCAGAAGAATGCTCCTCACAGCGTCAAAGTCGCTAATACCGGTTCTGGAAAAGTTCTTCAGCCAAACTTCTGCAGAAAACAACAAAGAAAAATTATTTTAAACAGAAGTATCATAAGACGCGTATTAGTTAATTGAAAACAAATGCTTACGCAGGCAACAAGGCTTTACGCCTGATGTTTTTACGTCCGTGATTCATGAGCATTTAATCTACAAGGCTTTCTATGCCAGTGTCTCATATGCACCCTATTCAACAAGGCTTTTACGCCATTGTTTCATGTGCACCTCATTCAACAAGGCTTTTATGCCAATGTTTCATGAGCATATTATTCAACAAGGCTTTTACGCCCGTGCATCTTACTTATAAGATTCTACATCTGTCAAGGATTTACGCTTGTGAGCATCTATTTTCAATAAAAAGATCAAAGGCAAACAATGGTTTACGACCAAACTTACCATTAAGGTCAAATGGTTCGGCTCTAAGAATGGTTGAATCAATATCTGGTGACCGATCGTACAGAAGAACGACATCAGAAAGGATCGTCATTTGTTGGAGAGTGAATTCTTGCAAAGAGGCAAAAAGCTATCTTCAGAAAAATGAGAATGAGAATGAGAATGTATAAAACATTCTTTAAACTCAACTATTTATAAGGGTTGACGAAACAGTTGGTGTGAGCCTATTTTGGGAAAGATCCTATTAAAAGGCGCTCATGACCACAAGACAAATGCCACGTGTTGTTTTGTTTCTCTTGGGAATGAACAACCATAGAAGCAGTCAAAAGAATGAGATCAATATCAAGATTTTATTTATAAAAAGGGGGGAGTAGACCCCTACAGATAAAAGAGTCGCAATACATAAAATATTATTTTTTTCTCTCCTTCGTTGGACTGACGAACGGAGGCACCTAACTCGTGCATGTTGCAAATCCCAGAGCGACGCATCAGATTAATAAACGCTTCTACATCTCCTGAACCTTCATACGCAGATGTGGGACCACCATCGATACGACTGAAGACTGCTGGAGTCAGTCCAAAGCACCCTATAAAGTTGCATGCTCGCTCAAAATCAATCCTGGAGCTCGGAGCCTCTTCATTGTTAAACTTTCTTTGGCGCCATGACACTATGAGGATGAATGGCAAGAATAAAGAATTTTTCCTTATTTATACAATCAAATCAACTCTTCATATTCCTTATGGAAAACTGCTCATTATTAATGCAAGCTCGGGAAGATGAAGAAGCATTCAAAAGTTTCGAGAAAAAAATTCATTATGACGGTTAAGTATTGATCGGCA
Organism: Iris pallida; assembly: GCA_029216955.1. Lineage (NCBI taxonomy): Eukaryota > Viridiplantae > Streptophyta > Magnoliopsida > Asparagales > Iridaceae > Iris > Iris pallida. The sequence goes on along the minus strand of JANAVB010041818.1, from coordinate 8,467,685 downwards.
CCATTTCTTGATTTTTACACCGACTGTTGGATATCCCCACTTTTACGCGGATGACTGTTGCGTATCTCGAATTTTACGCTGACTGGTCAAATCCTGACTTTTACGCTTCTGTTCAAAGTGTTTGAAATTTTGAAGATATTTGAAAACTTTGAAGGGGGTCTTGTAGGAGCGTAAAAAGTGCTTCATAAGAATGAGTCAAAGAGATGGATCATTCCATTCAAATTTATCCACTTTACGCCAAAGAGAGGCTAATCACTTTATGCCTAAAGCAGGCTAATCATTTTACGCCCGGGTCAAAGTTAATAGTTTTACGCCCAAGACAGGCTAGCCACTTTTACGCTGGACAAAGCTGTCAAGTCTTGCATTTAATGTAAAGTCTGACATGAAGATTTAATGATGGCACATATCACAGAAATCAAAGGGATTTATTTTATACAGAGACCAATTTGTCGTTTAGTATGTGGACTGAGCTATTTTACGCTCATAATATGGCTTCTTTTACGCACGGAGACTATACTAGTTTTTACGCTCAAAAGTTGACGTGTGCGTAAGGTTTATTTGGGCTACTTTTACGCTCAAGGTTATTTAACAACCACTTTACGTGGGAAGTCCATGTCAGGGCTATTTTATGCCTAGTCTACTGCTTTACGCTCAGAGTACATTGGGGTTGTTTTTATGCCCTATTCTTCTTCACCAATTCAGAATGTGGCTTGCCTACATGGCTTTCATGCCACACATCTCGAAGAACGTATGTACGTGTATCCTATTCTTACTGAAATGATGGGACACGTGTCAACGTATGCAGAGGATGGCTTCGGTCATGGGTGGCAGTTGTTAGCGTAAAGGCGGAACTTTTGCTGAGTTTTAACGCACAGGAGCCCAAGTCTATAAATAGACTTATTTTTCTCATATAAAAAACACAGAGACAGGAGAAGAGAAAACAGAGAGATTAGAACTCAGAGATTTTAATTCTCCAGAGCATTCTTCTTCAACCCTACTTTCAGAACAGAGTGAAGCAAAGAAGGAAAGCATTTGGCCTCGCCATCAGTGCCCAAGTGCGTCGATACCTTTCTGGTGACTTAGTTCTTCCAATTGTTCATCTTCAAGCAGTGATATTCGTCATCATCGTATGGTCCAAGGAACAAAGTGATCATTTACAGATCAGACATCCATAGTAATACTTTTCCAGAATCAAATTTGTACTTCTTGTACTTTTTCTTGTTTTATTTTCAAAAGCCAATTTTCCTGGCATTTTGTTAAGTGAAACATGCGATAGGCGTCTTCCACTAGAATGAGTTGGTTTGCGGTGTAAATATTTGTCACCTGTGTGTGTAGGTGAGTGCCTATACCGTGTTCTATAGCATACATTGTACAAAGCTTATTAAGTTCGAGGTATTTCAAAGATAGCCCTTTATTGATGAAGTAAGGTATCTTTTCTAGCGGGATTACATCATCTGCGGAGGGAACATCAGTGTGGGCAGCCACATACTTGGCCAGCTCCAGTTCTTCTTCTTTCACGACCCGCACCCACTGTGAGGGTACGAGAACGTCACAACGCCCAGCCTACGCCGTAGTGTCGGCGGTAGAACGCTGTCCTAGGTCAACATACATTTAGTAATATAATACTAAGCAGTAAATGAACTCAATCACAACTAAGGAGGAAGAAAACACGATATGATATAGAACTCAAGAAAATACTGAAGATAGAAAAGTCTAAGGTAATATCCCAGCAAACATCCAGAGTACATATCTCAGCTATTGAATAAGAAAGAATATATACAACTCAACATCTCTGAACAGAAGTAAAATCTAGCTAAACAGTCTCAATACAACATGAAAATAAGATAAGGCCAAACTAAACTAGTCTAGGCAGTGGGGTGATGTCCTCTGCTAGAGCTGTCCGAAGAAGGTATCCTCCCAGGCCTCCTCCTCGTCCTCTGTAATATTTTCAACAGGTCCAGTCAGGACAGGAGCGAGTACAGTACATCTCAACAGTTCATAGCAGGTTAGAAAATATAATCATGCAGTAAAGTAAGATATAGATACTGAAGAAATACAGTATATAAACAGAGAGAAAAAACTGTAATGGAAATATCTACTATAAGTAGAGAGCTAATAGTGACTAGTGAGTCAGAGTAAAATATAAACATGTGAATGGCATAGGAGGTTCATGACTACAGCTAAGAGAGTGATTCATGACTACAGCTACTTGAATAATATTCACATGTCTATTTCTACTCCCCCAACCCCAATCAATACACAAAGATCCGTTCAAGTTATGTTAAGGTTCGTAAAACTTCACATGGCTCATAAAATGAGTGATACGTGAAGGTGATTCATGGAGGCTCTGTGAATATGAGAGTACATATGTCACAGGCGGTTCGTGAATCAGAGGAAGCATAGAGATACGTGATGATTCGTGAAACGCACAAAACATGATGTATCCGATGCTCCCGAGGGGGATAATATCTCATGAAAAGATCTATATAGTACCAATCCGTGTGACCAACGTGACAGTATCAAGTAAAGTAATTTAAAGCAGAAAAATAATTCTAAACATGATATGAAATGATCAGAGAATGTACTCGCCTCGTATCTGAAGGTCTGAAGTAAATGTACTGTCCGAGATGAGATACCTGACTCCTAGTTAGAGCAACACAAGTCAAGATGTATAAAGGGGATGATAAATGTAATCTACAATGCATCTGCATGCTGTCTAGGTCGAACTAGGCCAAAGTCAACTCTTGGTCAACTCTGGTCAACTACACTAGTCAAACTAGGTCAACTAGGTCAAGACTGACCCTAACAAGTCTAATAAGTCTTACTAGGCCTAACCAAACCTAGTCTAGCAATCACACACCAATCACAAAGCTATACAAACTATCAACACACAAATCACATGTGTATATATATGCCATATATATATAGGCTATAATATAGGAATCTACATAAGTAAATACAATCTATATTGGTAAATACATTGCTTCCACACATTATATACGTATATTATACTAAGTTAATATAGTTATCACACACACACATAGGTATAGGCTACCTTATATTACATTGCATTTCACTCTAGGTTATATATATTATATATGCATATATAGACATAGAGAGGGATGGGGGGACATTGCATATGTGGATGTGATATATGTAAGGATGTGTGTGAGCTTTTACAGTGAAATGTGTGTGCTCATGAGGGTAGGCATTTGATTGTGGGAAAAACTAACATGTGTGCCTACATTACCTAGTGAATCCTAAGAACAGGACTATGAAGTCTAAAACAAACATCTAAAACTTACATTCATGCATCTAAACCCAAAACCAAAATGAACTAACAACCTAAAATAACTAAGCTACCCATATACACATATATATCTCAATACATTATATATATACATATGTAAAGAGAGGGGGCACATGAATTCAAATGTGTGTGGGTGTGTGAGGCTGTGAAACAATGTGACAATGTTAGGCAACAGTGAAGAAATCAGTGAAATGCATATTGTGATATCCTGAATCAGGAAACAGTGTGACATGGACATGAGTGCATGAGTGTCATGAGAGACATGGCATGTGTGTGTGATCATGATTGTGAGTGAGGGTGTTCAAGTGTAGAGTGTCAGGAAAACTGTAAATGAAAAGAAAACTGGAACAGGGAAACAGTTAGAAGAAAGGGAAGGGAAACCAATCAGTTATCAGTCAATTCTATAAGGAAAGGAAATCAATTCTGTTCATGAAAACACACAATCTTACACATTAAATCATTTAAAACAGTCCATACTTAATATCCAGATTCCTGTACCAACATATCAAATAAATCCTAATTCTCAGGTTAATACATATAGGAAGAAAAATCAGTTCATGGTTGAAAGGAAGGAATCAATCCCAGTTTTAGGACCACTTCAGTTCAGTCCCAGAAATCTAGTGTTTAGGAATATGCATACAAGATAAAATCAGCTTAACAGTTTCAAATGAAAAGGAAATCAGTTTAACAGTTTCAATTCAGGTCATGCATAGGAAAACTTATTTAAAGTGAATGAACATTCATTCCCAGGTTAGAAAATCTGGGAATAACTCAGGTTATTAAGAAGTATCATGGACTGAACAAACAATCATTCATTTACAGTTATACAATGAATCTCAGGTCAAAACAAGGTTCAGTTTTCAATCTCAGAATCCAACAGTGAATAGGTGTGTGATCATGAAAATCAATGTATGGAGGCAGTGTGCATATCAGTGGTTTAGTAGTGCTACTAACAGGAAGGGTGTGAAACTCAGTTGTTGTGATAGGAATAATAAGGAATTGACAGTTATAACTCAAGTCCCAGGACTGTTTCAGTCCATTTTCGAAATCCTCCTTCTTGAACACAAAGCCTAATCTAACTGCAAATTCCTATCCAGCAGTAGTTAACACATATGGCCATGAATTAAACACAGTAATTTAATTATCAAACAATGTAAGACAGGGAATCAATTCAGTTTAAATGGAATTAAATTCAGAGAGAAGAACAAGTATCAGTAAATACATAAACAATCCAACCCCATGTTCAAAATCCCATTCCATAAAATAAAATCTATTCTAATAAGTAATTTCGAACTAACATGAATTATTAAACATGTCTAGGAATTTAAAATGGCAATTTAATTATAATTAAACAATTAACAATGGGAATTAACACAGGAAAAATAATTGGACTGAACACAGGAAAAACAGTATCTCGTGCACGTGTTCCAGAGAGTCTAGGACACGACACGATACGAATTAAGACACGTGCTCGTGTACACGTGTACGCCTAGGATAGGGGAACGTGTCCTATTGTCTGTATCGTGTCCAAGTGAGTCGTGTCAGGAGTTACACGTACGTATCAGTGAGGAGAATTCCCGCGTGTACAGTACGTGCCAAATCGATGCGGGCGGGATTTCTCCCAAACTGCTCGATAAGATGGGCTAAAAATTTGTCAGTGTCGTGTCAGTCATGTGTCCTAGGTGTCACCAAAATTTTATCCCAAATAGTGTCGTGTCGTGTCCGCTACAGACCCCGATAGGCAGGGGATCCCTGTAGCACGCGCGCGAGCGTGTGCGGCGCGTGTCCAAACAACAAATCCGACACACAACGACACAATAATTACCACAGAAGATCAAAAATGCATAAGCATCAGTAAAACTAATTTTTCTATTTAAAAACATCAAACAAACAAGATCGAAATCCCCTCTTGGGCATTTCGACAAACACCCAGACTATGCTACTGATACGTGTCCAAATGGACACGAAACCCATGACACCCGACACGAATCCTATCCAGACTCTTAGGGGACCCTTAGGGCTTCCTATTGATGAAGACAATGAAAATCCATGGAGAAATGGAGAGATTACCTATTCTTGAACTATGGGTGAAAAAGCCCCAAATGGAAAGATTTCCTCAACCACCAAAATCTCACAAATTGTTTCCTTCCTGCAAACAATCAATACCAACAGCAAGAACATTGATATTAGGACCTAATGCAACTAGTTTGGGGGGAAAAGGACCTAAAATGGATTTATAATGAATTTCTAAAGATAGGAACTCACCTCTTTCTTCTTGAAATAAATTTCCTAAGGAAGGGAGGCTAGCCCTAGATTTTAGGAGGGGTTTTATAGTGGGGGAATCCCTAGATTAACTAGTGGTGGCTGGCCATGATGGGCTAGGTTAGGGTTTGAACTAGGTTGGCTAGTCCTATTAGGTTAAGTCACAAAATGACTTATGAAACCACAAGTCATTTCTCAACCCATTTAATTCCTAATTCCTTAAGTCAATTTCCAATGAATCTAAACCCACTAACTTAAGTCATGCTAGGTTAGACTAGAGTCACCTAGCCTAACCAAGTCCAACTAACTAGGGTTAGTTTCTAGGTTTGTCTACAAGGGTCAAGACTAGTCAAAGTCAACCTAATCTAAACAATTCCAAAATAATTCCTAAAAATTCCCATAAATTCAAATAAATTCTAATAAATCAAATAACCCTAAAAATTTCAAAAATATCCTAATCACATGGCTAGGCTCTAGGGTAGGCAGTATCTACTAATCACTAGCACAACACCAAAATCACAAGTCATAAATTTAAATAGTTTAAAATTAATTAAAAATCACTAAAAATTCTAATATGAAATAAATATCATTAATTAATAATTATAATTACAAAATTTTAAAATTACCCTCTTCTGGAAAACTGGGTGTTACAATCCTACCCACCTTACAAAAATTTCGTCCTCGAAATTAAAACGGTAGCAGGCCTTCTAGGTTAAATCCCCAGCAATCAAAGTCTCAGAAATCTATCTTAAATCATACAGTTGAAAAGTGTAACCTATGGGGTCATGGCATGCAATATCAGTCTATGGTCTCTTCTAGTTATACCAACCATTATACAGTACTAGGCAATCACAAGGTATCAAAACATACAAGCAAGGGATGCATCAAAATTCTCAAAAAGGAATACTAAGGTTAGGTCAAACTCACCTCCAGCTAGGTCTGAGAACCAGAACTCCCTCCTGGAAGCAGGGCCCTGGTTGGGGCAGGTATAGCAGGGCAGTGCTGCATCCAGTGTGCAGCTGAACCACAGATTAGGCACAATCCTAGTCTCTTTCTACAGTTGTTCTACTTGTGTCCAGACTTCTTGCAGTAGGCACAGATAGGCTCCGGCTCAGCTGGCCTCTGCTGGACAGGAGACTGGGCTGGGTATGATGATATAGGCTGGATAAATGGGTACTCCTTAGACTCTGGGTAGGACTGGGTACTGCTCCTCGCCCTCTTGGAGCTAGGCTCTCCTCCTAGAAGCACAGAGTCCCACAGACGTAGCAACCTCTGGATTTGCTCCCTCATAGCCTTCTCATGAGCTCTTTGTGACTCCATCAACCTTTTTTGGAAAAATGCAAACACCTGGGCTGCATCAAGTAGAAAACCCCCGGGTGGTACAGTATGGAGTTCAGAGGGTAGGGAAGGGCTCTCGGTCTCAGGCAAATCCGCAGCTCTCTCCTGAACGACAGGAGATGAAGGAAGACTCTCTGGCGAGGCTACCACCATCTCCTCACTGGCTGGAGGTGCCACCACCCCATGATCAGATAGAGGGATAACTACCTCCTAAACAGTAGGAGGTAGAGGCACACTCTCAGTAGCTGCAGCTGCTCTCAGTCGACGGGCTCGGGTCATGGGTGCCATACTGAAAGAAAGAGAAAGAAAATAAAATATAAATCAATCATCAAGGCTGAAAACTAGTAAATATCAACGAAGAAGAACTAGCTACAAGAATTATTATTCAAAGCCAGGCTATACTATCATTCCTAAGACAAGGGCCTAATCACAAGTCATCAAATCATCACACTAAGAAAGAACTACATATACATAATCTCTATAAAGCTAAGAAGATTTCTACTCCTAAATTATTTGATGATGGAAAAAAAATAATTTATAATAACTGGAATGAAGATAGAGATGATATATTTAAGAACATTTCCAAGATACAATCTGATAATCATATGCGTCTGTCCAAAAATCATGATACTCAGAATCCTCGCCACGCTAGTAAGCAAGGCTGCGATAAACGGTAGAGTCCATAACAGAGGCATGCACCTCTATAATCATGTCGTCTGGAATTCTCGCTATGCCGACTAGTATAGCTGCGAGGAATTCCAAATCTCATAACCAAGATACGTACATCCGAAGTCAGGTCTCTATGTTTTCGCCACGCCAGCTAATATAGCTGCGATAAACTCCAGGTTCCATAACCAAGTAGACGTTTTACCATTCCTGTATTCCCGTCGACATATGTTATCAGAAAAATATCGTAACTCAGGCCATAAAAATTCATCTCGATAGGAAAAATCAAATCAACAACGATCCAACAAAATCAAATTCAATAATCAAAGAGTGAGAGCAACAAAGCAAGGGAAATGATTCAATTGAAGTTTAATAAGATTCTCAAGGGTCGTCCCAGGAATCTTTCAAGGAATCCTAACAGTGATTGAGTACCTTCAAAATATGTATCCTAATCCTACTGCAGGCTGTAGTGATACTCTAGTTCGAGTACCATTACATAAACTCGACCTGCATGGGCCACCACTAAAAACGTGTCATGACCCGCACACACTGTGAGGGTATGAGAACGTCACAACGCCCAGCCTACGCCGTAGTATCGGTGGTAGAACGCTGTCCTAGGTCAACATACATTTAGTAATATAATACTAAGCAGTAAATGAACTCAATCACAACTAAGGAGGAAGAAAACACGATATGATATAGAACTCAAGAAAATACTGAAGATAGAAAAGTCTAAGGTAATATCCCAGCAAACATCCAGAGTACATATCTCAGCTACTGAATAAGAAAGAATATATACAACTCAACATCTCTGAACAGAAGTAAAATCTAGCTAAACAGTCTCAAGACAACATGAAAATAAGATAAGGCCAAACTAAACTAGTCTACGCAGTGGGGTGATGTCCTCAGCTAGAGCTGTCCGAAGAAGGTATCCTCCCAGGCCTCCTCCTCGTCCTCTGTAATATTTTCAACAGGTCCAGTCAGGACAGGAGCGAGTACAGTACATCTCAACAGTTCATAGCAGGTTAGAAAATATAATCATGCAGTAAAGTAAGATATAGATACTGAAGAAATACAATATGTAAACAGAGAGAGAAAACTGTAATGGAAATATCTACTATAAGTAGAGAGCTAATAGTGACTAGTGAGTCAGAGTAAAATATAAACATGTGAATGGCATAGGAGGTTCATGACTACAGCTAAGAGAGTGATTCATGACTACAGCTACTTGGATAATATTCACATGTCTATTTCTACTCCCCCAACCCCAATCAATACACAAAGATCCGTTCAAGTTATGTTAAGGTTCGTGAAACTTCACATGGCTCATAAAATGAGTAATACGTGAAGGTAATTCATGGAGGCTCTGTGAACATAAGAGTACATGTGTCACAGACGGTTCGTGAATCAGAGGAAGCATAGAGATACGTGATGATTCGTGAAACGCACAAAACATGCTGTATCCGATGCTCCCGAGGGAGATAACATCTCATGAAAAGATCTATATAGTACCAATCCGTGTGACCAACGTGGCAGTATCAAGTAAAGTAATTTAAAGCAGAAAAATAATTCTAAACAGGATATGAAATGATCAGAGAACGTACTCGCCTCGTATCTGAAGGTCTGAAGTAAATGTACTGTCCGAGATGAGATACCTGACTCCTAGTTAGAGCAACACAAGTCAAGATGTATACAGGAGATAATAAATGTAATCTACAATGCATCTGCATGCTGTCTAGGTCGAACTAGGCCAAAGTCAACTCTTGGTCAACTCTGGTCAACTACACTAGTCAAACTAGGTCAACTAGGTCAAGACTGACCCTAACAAGTCTAATAAGTCTCACTAGGCCTAACCAAGCCTAGTCTAGCAATCACACACCAATCACAAAGCTATACAAACTATCAACACATAAATCACATGTGTACATATATGCCATATATATATAGGCTATAATATAGGAATCTACATAAGTAAATACAATCTATATTGGTAAATACATTGCTTCCACACATTATATACGTATATTATACTAAGTTAATATAGTTATCACACACACACATAGGTATAGGCTACCTTATATTACATTGCATTTCACTCTAGGTTATATATATTATATATGCATATATAGACATAGAGAGGGATGGGGGAACATTGCATATGTGGATGTGATATATGTAAGGATGTGTGTGAGCTTGTACAGTGAAATGTGTGTGTGCTTATGAGGGTAGGCATTTGATTGTGGGAAAAACTAACATGTGTGCCTACATTACCTAGTGAATCCTAAGAACAGGACTATGAAGTCTAAAACAAACATCTGAAACTTACATTCATGCATCTAAACCCAAAACCAAAATGAACTAACAACCTAAAATAACTAAGCTACCCATATACACATATATTTCTCAATACATTATATATATACATATGTAAAGAGAGGGGGCACATAAATTCAAATGTATGTTGGTGTGTGAGGCTGTGAAACAATGTGATAGTGTTAGGCAACAGTGAAAAAATTAGTAAAATGCATATTGTGATATCCTGAATCAGGAAACAGTGTGACATGGACATGAGTGCATGAGTGTCATGAGAGACATGGCATGTGTGTATGATCATGATTGTGAGTGAGGGTGTTCAAGTGTAGAGTGTCAAGAAAACTGTAAATGAAAAGAAAACTGGAACAGGGAAACAGTTAGAAGAAAGGGAAGGGAAACCAATCAGTTATCAGTTAATTCTATAAGGAAAGGAAATCAATTCAGTTCACGAAAACACACAATCTCACACATTAAATCATTTAAAACAGTCCATACCCAGATTCCTGTACCAACATATCAAATAAATCCTAATTCTCAGGTTAATACTTATAGGAAGAAAAATCAGTTCATGGTTGAAAGGAAGGAATCAATCCCAGTTTTAGGACCGCTTCAGTTCAGTCCCAGAAATCTAGTGTTTAGGAATATGCATACAAGAGGAAATCAGCTTAACAGTTTCAAATGAAAAGGAAATCAGTTTAACAGTTTCAATTCAGGTCATGCATGGGAAAACTTATTTAAAGTGAATGAACATTCATTCCCAGGTTGGGAAATCTGGGAATAACTCAGGTTATTAAGAAGTATCATAGACTGAACAAACAATCATTCATTTACAGTTATACAGTGAATCTCAGGTCAAAACAAGGTTCAGTTTTCAATCTCAGAATCCAATAGTGAATAGGTGTGTGATCATGAAAATCAATGTGTGGAGGCAGTGTGCATATCAGTGGTTTAGTAGTGCTACTAACAGGAAGGGTGTGAAACTCAGTTGTTGTGATAGGAATAATAAGGAATTGACAGTTATAACTCAAGTCCCAGGACTGTTTCAGTACATTTTCGAAATCCTCCTTCTTGAACACAAAGCCTAATCAAACTACAAATTCCTATCCAGCAGTAGTTAACACATATGGCCATGAATTAAACACAGTAATTTAATTATCAAACAGTGTAAGACAAGAAATCAATTCAGTTTAAATGGAATTAAATTCAGAGAGAAGAACAAGTATCAGTAAATACATAAACAGTCCAACCCCATGTTCAAAATCCCATTTCATAAAATAAAATCTATTCTAATAAGTAATTTCGAACTAACATGAATTATTAAACATGTCCAGGAATTTAAAATGGCAATTTAATCATAATTAAACAATTAACAATGGGAATTAACACAAGAAAAATAATAGGACTGAATACAGGAAAAATAGTGTCTCGTGCACGTGTTCCAGAGAGTCTAGGACACGACACGATACGAATTAAGATACGTGCTCGTGCACACGTGTACGCCTAGGATAGGGGAACGTGTCCTAGTGTCTATATCGTGTCCAAGTGAGTCGTGTCAGGAGTTACACGTGCATATCAGTGAGGAGAATTCCCGCATGTACAGTGCGTGCCAAATCGATACGGGCGGGATTTCTCCCAAACCGCTCGATAAGATGGGCTGAAAATTTGTCAGTATCGTGTCAGTCATGTGTCCTAGGTGTCACCAAAATTTTATCCCAAATAGTGTCGTGTCGTGTCCGCTACAGACCCCGATAGGCAGGGAATCCCTGTAGCACGCGCGCGAGCGTGTGCGGCACGTGTCCAAACAACAAATTCGACACACAGCGACACAATAATCACCACAGAAGATCAAAAATGCATAAGCATCAGTAAAACTAATTTTCCTATTTAAAAATATCAAACAAACAAGATCGAAATCCCCTCTTGGGCATTTCGACAAACACCCAGACTATGCTACTGATACGTGTCCAAATGGACACAAAACCCATGACACACGACACAAATCCTATCCAGACTCTTAGGGGACCCTTAGGGCTTCCTATTGATGAAGACAAAATGAAAATCCATGGAGAAATGGAGATATTACCTATTCTTGAACTATAGGTGAAAAAGCCCCAAATGGAAAAATTTCCTCAACCACCAAAATCTCACAAATTGTTTTCTTCCTGCAAACAATCAATACCAACAGCAAGAACATTGATATTAGGACCTAATGCAACTGGTTTGGAGGGAAAAGGACCTAAAATGGATTTATAATAAATTTCTAAAGGTAGGAACTCACCTCTTTCTTCTTGAAATAAATTTCCTAAGGAAGGGAGGCTAGCCCTAGATTTTAGGAGGGGTTTTATAGTGGGGGAATCCCTAGATTAACTAGTGGTGGTTGGCCATGATGGGCTAGGTTAGGGTTTGAACTAGGTTGGCTAGTCCTATTAGGTTAAGTCACAAAATGACTTGTGAAACCACAAGTCATTTCTCAACCCATTTAATTCCTAATTCCTTAAGTCAATTTCCAATGAATCTAAACCCACTAACTTAAGTCATGCTAGGTTAGACTAGAGTCACCTAGCCTAACCAAGTCCAACTAACTAGGGTTAGTTTCTAGGTTTGTCTACAAGGGTCAAGACTAGTCAAAGTCAACCTGATCTAAACAATTCCAAAATAATTCCTAAAAATTCCTATAAATTCAAATAAATTCTAATAAATCAAATAACCCTAAAAATGTCAAAAATACCCTAATCACATGGCTAGGCTCTAGGGTAGGCAGTATCTACTAATCACTAGCACAACACCAAAATTACAAGTCATAAATTTAATTAGTCTAAAATTAATTTAAAATCACTAAAAATTCTAATATGAAATAAATATCATTAATTAATAATTATAATTACAAAATTTCAAAATTACCCTCTTCTGGAAAATTGGGTGTTACATTTTCGGTTACCCCTGTATAAATGAGGACTGGGAGAATGACCTGGGCAGCATGATCATAAGGGGTTCCGTTGGTGAAGCCGAACGTGGAGTTGTTGGCAAACTAGCGACCCCCAGTTTGGTACTCGATGCTGGACGAGGAGTAGTTGGTTCGCTAGCGACCCCCAATTTGGTATCCGATGCTAGATGGGGAGTAGTTGGTTCGCTAGCGACCCCCAGTTTGGTATCTGATACTGGACGGGGAGTTGTTGGTTCGCTAGAAGCCCCAGTCTTTGCATCGGGGTGACGATTCTTCTTGGGAAGATGAATCGTCATTGGCTTGTTAGAGGGGTTGAACTTCTCTGCTTGTGGCTGGCCGACTCTCGGTAACCTGATTGTCAGTGGCTACGTTGTGGGTCTCGGCGCTTGGCCGAACCTTGGCAGCCGGATTATCATTTTCTCTTCTTGTGCCGAGAGGCTGATCGCATCCTTACGGAGAGCGGCCGTAAGAGGTGCAAATTTGCCAGGTTTGCGGGCTTGCAGGTAGATCGTCAGAGGTTCTTCTGATCCTGAGACCGTCTCAGTTTGAGCTTGTACATCTTCATCCAGGTGCCTCTTTGACTTCTTGTATAAGCAGGAATCCGAGTAGTAGGATTCGACTCCTTTGAAGGGATCGATGTCGGCAAATTCTGTCCTCACAAAGCCATATTTATCGACATACTTGAAGCACTGGTGCAGTGTGGAAGGCACAATCATGTAATCATGTATCCAAGGGCACCCCAAGAGGATATTGTAAGAAGTGTCCGCATCTTTGACATAACAGGTCACTTCTGACTGGAGATCGTCGATTTGGCACTTCAAGCAAATCTTCCCAATTGGGTAGCTCCTGCCCGAATTAAAACCGTTGATGGCGGTGCTTGTTGGCATCAGACGATGCATTAGAATACGGAAATGATATATCAGACCCTTCGGAATAATGCTTATGGAAGAGCCAGGATCAATGTGCATCCGATCCACCTTTACGTCTCCGATGTATCTGGTGTAGTATAGTAGACGATCGTGGAGATTGGTTTTGATGAGCATGTCCTGTGGAGTGAAGACGATATTGGGCATCGCTCCTGTGCAAGCGCTGTCTTGGAGATCTGCAGGCGGGCTTTCTCCCGTGAGGTTGACCTGAGCCAGATACGCGTCAGTATTTTGGAGTGCATCGATCAAAGCTGCACGAACATCCTTTGAGAGCCTCAGAAGTTCATATAATGATAATTTGGCCGGTGTATTGGCCAACTGTGCCAAGATGTCGAAGTTGTAGGGCCTTTCCAACCCTTGGGGTGACTCTTTTCGGAGGAATTTGTCAAAACGAGTCTCCTTCGGCCTAGGCTTGTCGGTCGTCGGAGGCTGAGAAGGTCCTGGAGCGTCAGCACTAGCTGGCTGATGATCTTCAGTTGAGTTTTCAGCCATGGGTTGGGCTTGTGCCCCAGATCGGGTAACGACAGCCGTGACCTCTTCGACATCTGCCAAGATTGTGCGACAGGATCTGACTTTTTCATTCTTCTTCTTGCGAATGGAAGGTGGTGTGGATTGGGTCACCTCAAGTACCAGATCCGGATGGACCCACATGATCTTCCCCCGTGATGTGGTGAGGGGTACTAGACCAGCAGCCTGATCCCGAGGAGGTGGAAGATTAGCAATCTCCATTGTCGCCAGAGGGATGGGTACTACCCCGTCTTGAGTCTCTGTCGGAGGGAAGCTACCAAATTGTACAGACACCATGTTGGCCGCCACGGTTACCTCCTCGAAATCGATGGCCAGAGCGTTCGAATCGATGAGATGCGGGATGTATCGCTTCAGTTGGTAGCAGTCATGCATAGCATGGTGGACGTAGCGGTGATAATGACAGTAATTCGGGCTCTCCATTTCTGTCGGCCGAGGTTTCCATCTTGGTGGAGCGAGCTGAATTCTGTCTCCTTGTATAAGCATGTCCAAGATGGGCTTGACGTAGCCGTCCTCGAAGGAGTAAGTGATTTGTGGCCATTGTTTGTCTGCCAATTTTAACTCAGGTTTCTGGGCTGTGTCAGCCACCATAGCCTACTTACCCCTGTTATCCCGATTGTTGGAGGGGCTATCCCCATTGTCGTTGTTGGTATTAGGACGCTTGCCCTTGTTCTCTTCGTCCGAGATGTGCAATCCCAGTTGGCGAGCTTTCTTTAACCGTTCTTCGGCACTAGTAGCACTGATGATGAATGTCTTCCAGTCCTTAAATTTACTTTCGCCCATCCAGAGACTGATTGTTGGGAGTAATCTCTTTTGGCAAATTTTAATTAGGAAGGAATCCGGGTTACCAGACGGTAACTTCATTGTGGTTTGGCAAAACCGTTCGATATAGTTCCTTGTCAGCTCTTTCTCCCCTTGGACGACGTCCATGAGGGTGGACATTGTGATGTCCTATCCTACTTCGTAGAATCTCTCCAAGAACATGCGCTTGAAGCTGGCGAAGGAATGGATGCAGTTGTCTGGCAGGTTGCGATACCAGTCGAAGGCGACTCCTTCTAATGCCCCAATGAATAATCGTGTGAGGATGGCATCGTCATAGGGCAGATGTTCGGTGGTGACCTCGAAGTAAGTGATGTATCGACTTGCTGAGGTCTTGCCATCATAGGAATTGATGTTGAACGGCTTATATCTTGGCGGGAAGGGGACATCCCTCCATGCAGCAGGGTACGGTTGTCGTATTCTGAGGTCTTAAGAGTTTTCTCGAGCATGAAACATGGCCTGGAGCTCCTGGACCTCTCTTCTCACTTCTTAGGCTTCATCCACGGTGGTGGGGGCCGTCATTTTAGGAGGATTGTTGCCCGGATTCGGT
Organism: Iris pallida; assembly: GCA_029216955.1. Classification (NCBI taxonomy): domain Eukaryota; kingdom Viridiplantae; phylum Streptophyta; class Magnoliopsida; order Asparagales; family Iridaceae; genus Iris; species Iris pallida. The sequence goes on along the minus strand of JANAVB010041818.1, from coordinate 8,452,032 downwards.
GCCGCTGAGTTTGAGTCCGCATTGACCGCGGGACCCACGCTTGTTTGGCCAGGCATCCTTCCTTGCAGAATTGGAAGGGCCGTTTTGATCTCGTCTACAGACTTGACCAAGGTATGCAGTAAGGCTTCTAGAGTGTCGATCGCTGGCAATCACTGGAACCACCTTGGTTGCTGTCTGTCATGAACACCGTCCTTACATGAGGAGAGATGGATGGGACGGTGAAGGATGTGTCCTCTGAGTTATACCCATGTACCGAAAAGTCATCGGGATATGCAGGAATATTCTTCTCTGGCTCAGACTCGGAAGGAATAGTACCCCCAACTTCAGAGCTTGCTTCATCTTGAGAGTCATTGACGTCCTCGGGGACGTCGGCATTTGTTGTATCTGACAGGAGAGTTGCTTCCTCGGACTCGTCTCCTTGGAACATCGAATTATCGTAGATGTTCTGAGGAGTGCTATCCCCGGTATCAGTGACCTCCAGCGGTGCGAATGACGAATCTCCTGCTGTGGCAGATTTTGTCTTCGAACGGGTGCCTTGGAATACTCCGGTGGTGGGCAGCCGTTTAGACGACAGTTTCTTAGCCGCATTGGTTGAAATTTTCAGGCTGGAAACATACATCTTCTTTCCTCTCCCATCAGCGAGAATTTTCTGAGTGGAGTTGCAAGAGATGAAGGGAGGCGCTTCGTCCTCTGAGCTTGGTCGTTGCAGTCTTTAGAAAATAGGCTGCCGGTCTTCTCTTGCTGTCGCGTTGTTGCAACAACAGTTGACAATAATTTGAGTGCAGTGACGTCCATGAGAGAACTCTTTGTACGTCGGGGATTCTTCTCTTTCCTTGTGATTGTGGAGGATAACCTCACGCAAGTCAGACGGGTCTTGAGCGACCATGTTTGCTCCCTGGGTTTTGGAAGACTTTTAGGAACCACTTCGTCCGTTTGCCGCCGGGGGCTGGACACGAATGGTTCTGTACAACTTCCCATTAGAGGCCCGCATAACAGTATGTGGAGCGCTCGGATGGTCAAAGGTTGGGATAGTCGATTGAGTTCGCCGAGCTCGCGCTGCCCTTGACTTCTTTACTTGAGCGCCAGAAGGCGTATAGTAAGAAGAGTCAGAGTGATGCTGCAGAGAGTCAGATATATTCTCTTGAGCACATGAGAGATCGGGACCATAGGAGAGGCGATCGAAGACTGAGCCTGAGCTGCGAGGAGCAGGCAGTATACGGCTGGAGTCAGCAGTCTTCAAGCGGCAGGCAGTTGTAGCCGCATAGGCTTTCTTCATGCGGCTGGAAGCCTCGGCCGTATATGTTTTTTCCATGCGGCTGGCTGATCTGGCCGTATAGACATTCTTCATGCGGCTGGCAGTTTCAGCCGCATGAGCATCATGCATGCGGCTGGCAGTCTTGGCCGCATGAGTGTTCGACTTCTTCTTGGAGCCCATAGAATTACTCTTTGTCCCTGTAAGTCCAGTATCGTAGTGCTTTCCTCAGTCGGATTTGAGAACAGCAGAGTCCTCTATGGCTCGAAGAGGGGCCATATGAGAATCACCTTCGCCGTCTTGGGTAGCAGAGAGTACTCCTTCCAGGGCTTGGGGAGGAGCAAATGATTTTGGCCTCCACTCCCTGCGAGCCTTCTCTGTACGGGTTTGCTTCTGGATCGGGCCAGCGCTCCCGTCGGAAAGTATTTCTTCAAACGCCTGTTGGTCGAAGCGGACGACCATCTTCTGTTGCGTGGAGCCAAGTTTGGCTGCATCCGATTGCGTCACCAACTCCTCAGCCATGGAGAAGTTTGTCCCCAGCAGAGTCGCCATCGTGTTTGCCATGAAATATAAAAGAACAGAACAATTATCGGAGGACCGGACTTTTACTTCACAATACAAACTCGCTGGTTAAAAGAAAGCCTAGGGACGAAAGCCTAAGTACAGCAATCTAAGTACAATTATTTATTTTAGATTCTGGGGGTGATGATAGAGGCTCGGGAAAGCGACGATAGCTCTGCCTTATTCCTTGGACTATCGGGTGCAGCCTTGGCTCTGTAGGTGAACTGCTTGGCGTTGATGAAGAAATGCTCTCTTTTAGATCTCTGTATCTTCTCTCTCTGGCTCTCTCTTTTTTTATCAGAGAATCTCCTCATTTTTCTTCTCTCTTTCGCAAGGGAATGGCACCTTGCTATTTATAATAGTGGGGGACATCATTAGAGTTTGCAATGATTGCCCATTCTCAAAAGTCGGCGGCTAAGGATCACTGAATCTGGGCCGTTCATCTTGAATATAGTAGATTTGAGCAATTAATGTGATTGCATCAAATCTTTTGTGGGTAATTAAATGATGATTGACATAAATCCTTCCGATCTGCCAATCTCGGATTTTCCGCCACGTGTCATTAATTTGCTTGATTACAAATGATCTGATTTGATCCTAATATTTTATTGGGATTTGTTGATTTGATTCCACGTGTCCTACCATCATGCCACGCGTCTTAGCCGCAAACCACTGAGGAAATCTGAGCTGCATGAGGATTGAGCCGCATAAGGTTGGCCACACGTCAAGGCTGCTTGGGGAGTGGCCCCTGAATATTTGAACCGCATGGTGATGATCTGAGCCGCATGAGCGTATGCAGCCGCATAATAGGTAGCTTCTTCGTGAGCCGCATGGAGATAGTCCTCGTGAGCCGTATGGGGGAGCCTCTGCTTGAGCCGCATAAGACAGCTTCGACCTGAGCTGCATGAGACAGCTTCGGCCTGAGCCGCATGGGGAGTCTCTGCTCGAGCCGCATACAATTTGTCCACGTGTCAAGGTCGCTTGACACTTTCTGGATCTCGGGGGATTTGTGTCAGAGATTTCCTTCATTTTCCTAGGAGTCTGCCATTATGACAGAGTCATAATTTAATCTTCGTGTCAGAACTGTCATCTTGTCAGGGCTGTCAGCCATCAAGGCATTTAATGCAGTATAGGACAAAGGGAAAGAACTGTTTGCAAGCCACGTGGCTTCTCTCTGAGCCGCATAGAACTTATCGAGCCGCATAGACACTTGAGCCGTATGAATCCCTGAGCCGCATGAGCTCTTTGAGCCGCATAGGACTTCCTAGCCGCATGAATCTTTCTTTATTCTTTTCCATGCTTCTACATTAATAATGTCCGACTTCCCACACCTACATAAGAATACATGATATATAATGTACTTACCACCTGCATAAGACAATCATTAACATGTATCCTGCTACATGGCCACTGGTTTTACTTCACCATTTAGGACTATTTGTCATATATGACTTCATAGGATATGTGACACATCATTCAGAGTAGGTAGCTAGTCTCAATGAATATCCAGATACCTCGTGCCCTCAAAGCACTCTTACGTTTTCCTCTGGGTCGGATCAGTCCCAGTGCCCCAGGCTACCGTCCAAAGAAACTCATCTTAAACATTGTGCACAAGTTGTCCATGACCATGCGAATACATATACGACTCGATAAGCATAAAATACATGGTAAAATATTAAAAGTAAGTAAATGCAATAGTTCATCATAATTTATCTCATCCAAAGTCGTATTTGACGACTTATTATTTCTATTATTCACATCATTTCTATACTTGGTGATCTCATCCCAAGCTTCACCATTTCACATTTCTCATTTCATCACATTACAACATTTCTCACCTTATTCATTTCTCATAGGGACATTCATCATTCATTTCATTGTGCTAATAGCATAGCTAGTTCATTATTCAAGGGTCTTATTCATTTCAGCAGCATTAACATGAGCAATATTATCAATTCATTTCTAGTGTGTGATTCATAGTGGTAGTTCATGTTCAGATGTTATTCATCTCAATTTTAATCAATATTATCATCTCTATTATTTTAGCAACTAAAGCATAGGACATTTAGGGACAAACATAGCAACACAATAATCCATTTTGTTAAGCATAAAGGAGTAGAGGAGAAGGAACAATTCTACTCACTTGCACAAAGGGCATTCATGTCCTTATCACATGTATGCTTAATTAGTCCTACAAAGATAATTTGACACAAAGCACGATATTTTTTACTTGACATAGCCACACCAGCGAGCCATGCTCCCTAACTATTCCATCCGGCCAACTAAGAAGACTGCAACATTCTCAAATCTCTTGATTTTCAACACAAGTCTCAGTCCGACATTCTGATCAAATCCAACTAGCCCACTGAAGGCCTCCACATAGAACGGGGCATTACATTATAGAATTTTTTAGGCAAGTCCTTCAATCTTTTTTACAATAACCCTCTGACGTGTCACGCCCCGATTCTGAAGAATCGATAGTCGTCCCCCGGGCTTGATGCCATACGAACCTAAGTTGCAATCGCACAAGACATAGTCATAAGGTTATCCGAAACACAACACAAGAGAGTGCGCAGAGTAAATTGAACACATTATATAGAAGAAACTTAAGCTTTATTGATAATGAATATCATATTACAGACTCGATACAAGGTGCCGTGCGGGCTACAAACTGACTCTATTACAAAACAAACGTCGATGAGATAGCCGTTCTATACATCGTACCCCTTTATACAACCAAAGTATGCAGACACCTGGGATAGAGGAGAGTCGAGACATCTCAGTTTGGATAGTTGCAGTGTCTTGAAAAAATATTGAGTCAAGGCTTCACATGTACGAACGAAGCTTCAAAATACACGAGCGCTGCCGTCAATCACATGGCACGCTCTTCGTAATTTATAGCACCTATGAAGAGCGAGGATCAATACAATCAATATGTACTAGCGAGCGGCTAATTATTTTCCATTCTCTCATTTGGTTCAAGAATTTAGATAAAATATGCAACTTATTTTAGTGGTCTTTCTAGCCATCCTAGTTAGTTTCATGCAAGCAGTTTGATGAAACATAGATAAGGAGAATTTACGCTAGAACTTATCCATGGCAGAGCGTGCTGTGCAACTTAAAGCTTACCATGTTCTTTTCCGTCATATTGCATAACATAAGTTTAACTAGTGCATATTTGTAGAGGTCATTGGCATGAAAACCATTCTGGACATAGCTTGGTTTAGACAGTGCACGCTCAACGCGGGTAGCGAGTCCCGTTGAAGGAGCACCGAATACCCGTGGTATAATCTAGCATAGCTATCGTGTTTCTTCCTAGGCCGGATCAGTTCCGTGGCCCAGAATACCGTCCGAAGAAACAATCGCCCTTGTATACAAGTTGTCCATGACCGTGCTACGTTAACAAGTGATTTAAGGCACGTTTTATGGTATCGTTGTGACAAATTTATAATCGATTCATTTCTTGGTTTTGTAGATCATGAAATAATGCTCTCTCTTTTCTAGAACCTCATCTTTTCTCTTTTTGAGCGTAAAACTTGTATTTTTTTGAGTAAATCGTTCTAATTTGATATAATTATCATGAGTTCTTATTTTTGAGATAGAGGGTCAAGGTGAAGGAGGTCAGCCACTCACCTTCATTTCTGTTCGAGACGAGAGACTTGTTGATCGCGCTAGACGTCACCTACGCAATTATCTAAAATCGCACACGACAATGATTAGAACACTATATTATTTAAGGAGTTCGATATGTAAATATGAGTCCGAAATGCAAGTCATGAAAACATCACGAAAACGTATTCAGAAAACCAAAGCCAAAACCAACTCAAGTACGACATGAAAAATAGAGCAACGGAAGGTCTCTCCCGACTTAGCCGTAGAGTCTATCCTCGAGGCGCAACCTGCTGAATATGGGACTTGACTCCGAAGAAGCCTTTCCATAATAAGAAAATGATCTTAATTCAATAGTTTCTATTTGATCGATTTGATCAATTCCGACTTATCGGTCCCGACCGAATCGATAGTGACATTGTTCCTTTCTTGCATACCCAGTGGACAAAGAATGGGGTACGATGTAGGGACGAGGCATTACACCATAATCAACTTAGAAAAAGTTTTGTCCTCGAAACTTAAAGAAAAGAACCTACTGCTAGAAAATAATAGAGAAGGAAACTTTTTCCTCATCTCCGATTCCAGTTCCCAGGTCGACCCTTCGACCGCGTGGTTCTTCCAGAGCACGCGAACGAGAGGGATGGCACAGTTTCGAAGCAGTTTATCCTTGCGCTCCAAGATTTATACAGGCTCTTCAACATACGATAAGGCTGCCTGCAGATTCAACTGATCAAAGTCTACCACATGGCTCGGATCTTGCACATACTTCTACAACTAAGAGATATGGAAGATATTGTGTACATCCGACAGTGCTGGCGACAATGTAATATAGTAAGCTACTGGTTCAACTTGCTTCAATATCTCGAAAGGACCGACAAATCTTGGACTTAATTTTTTTTAGCTTCAAATCTCGTGACTCCATGCATAGGCGTGACCTTCAGAAACACGTGATCGCCCTCCAGGAATTCAAGGGTTCGTCGATCAGTGTCGGCATAGCTCTTTTGTCGACTTTGTGCTATATTTAATCTCTCCCGTATCAACTTAACTTTTTGTATAGTCTGCTCCACCAGTTCCGGGACGAGTATCTGCCGTTCCTCGACTTCAGCCCAGCAGATAGACGATCTACACTTCCGGCCGTACAAAGCTTCATACAGCGACATTTGGATGCTGGACTGATAGCTGTTGTTATATATAAATTCGGCCAACGGTAGATGAACGTCCCATCTTGACTTCAAGTCGATTATACAGAGGCATAACATGTCTTCGATAATCTGATTTATCCGCTCTGTTTGGCTATCGGTCTGAGGATGATATGCTGAGCTAAACTTCAACTTGGTCTCCATTGCTGATTGAAGACTGCCCCAGAAGCGTGACACGAACCACCCGTCCCGATCCGAGACATTTGATACTTGAATCCCGTACAGCCGAACTATTTTATAAAGATAGATCTGAGTAAGACGATCGACGCTCCAAGTGACTTTAATGGCAATGAAGTGCACTGACTTGGTTAATCGATCGACAATGACCCAGACGATATCGTTCCCCTACGGCGTCTTCGATAGGCCAACAACAAAGTCCATAGTGATGTGATCTCATTTCTATTCTGGAATGGCAAGGTTCTGTATCTTCCTGCCCGGTCGCTAGTGCTCAGCTTTTACCTGCTGACAAGCTATACATTATGATACGAAGAGTGCAGTATCTTTTTCTATGTCGTGCCACTAAAAGACAATGTAGAGGTCATTAAACATCTTGGTGCTACCAGGATGTAAAGAATATTTTGCATAATGCACTTTCGACATTATCTCCTTTCTAAGTTCTGGGTTATCCAGTTCACATAGCCTATCCGTCACTCACAATGTCCCCGACTCGTCTTCTGCAAAGTCAGATGCCTTTCCTGTTGATACCAGCTTCTACATCTTCTCCAGATATGGATCATCCTTCTGAGTAGACTTGATCTTTTCCAAAATTCTTGGTTCAAGCCGTAGTTGCGCCAGATGTGCGCCCATAAATCGAACTCTGAGTTCTATGCCCATTCCTTCCAAGTCATGCAGTAGTCGACTGTTGATGGATAGTAAAACTCTGTACTTTTAAATCAGTGCATCTGCCACAACATTCTCCTTGCCCGACGTATAATCGATCGACAAGTCGTAGTCTTTAATCAGTTCCAGCCATCGGCTCTGTCATAAATTTAGTTCTTTCTTGGTGAAGAGATACTTGAGGCTCTTGTGGTCCGTATAAATCATGCATGCCACGCCATAAAGATAGTTGCACCACAGCTTCAACACAAACACAATTGTCGCTAATTCTAGGTCATGAGTGGGATAGTTCTTCTCATGCGGCTTGAGCTGTCTGGAAGCAAAAGATATCACCTTGTCCTGCTGTATGAGCATACCCCCCAAACCCTGGCTAGAAGCATCGCTGAAGATTTGAAATCGGTCGGTCCCTTCCGGAAGAGCGAGTATTGGGGCCGAAATGAGTTGGTGTTTTTGCTCCTGTAATGAAGCTTCACAGTCGTCTGACCACACGAACGCGACTCCCTTTTGGGTGAGGCGAGTCAAGGATGATGCGATCATCGCGAAGTCTTTCACGAAGTGTCTATAGTATACCGCCAAACCGAGGAAGCTTCAAATTTCACTTACAGACGCGGGCCGTTTCCAATCAACAACTGCCTTAACTTTCTTTAGATCAACTGAAATGCCTTCAACAAAGATGATGTGCCCAAGAAAAGATACGCTATTCAGCCGAAACTCACATTTTCTCCTCTTTGCAAACAAATAATTATCTCGGAGGGTCTGGAGTACGGTCCGCAGATGTTATGTGTGTTGCGCTCGATCCTTCGAGTACTACGAATTTATCGAAGAACGGACGGAACACCTGATTCATTAGATCCATGAAGGCGGCATGAGCATATGTCAGGCCGAATAGCATCACCAAGAACTCGTAGTGGTCGTAACGAGTACGGAAGACAGATTTTGGTACGTCCACTGGCTTGACCTTGAGCTGGTGATAACTCGATCGAAGATCAATCTTCGAAAACACCGTGGCACCTTGGAGCAGATCAAACAAATCGTCGATGCGGGATAGGAGAATTTGTTACGGACGGTGGCTTTATTCAATTCCTGATATTCGATGCAGAGCTACATTTGGGTTCGGTCTCTTGGCCGAGCAATTTGAACTGAAGTGTCCTCTTTTACCATAGTTCCAGTGTAAAATCCCTAAATTTCTACTATTTTTTAAATAAATTTAACACTAATTTTTTTATTTTTGTACATTGTACATCGCGTAGTTGTATTGTACGTCGCGCGCAAAATTTTGTTTTTCGTAATTGCTCGACTAGTACGACTATGTGCGAGCGTACATATTTTTGAAAAATATTTTTTTTCTATTTTTATAGTTTTGAAATAATATAGATAATAATTATTTTTAGCTATCGTGCCTAAATTTTCAAGTTTATGAATTTAATTATGAAAAGCCTTTCATTTATACAGATATAATAATAAATAAATTTTCTATAAAATGGTATATTTGAAAAGTATAATTATGTAAATATTATTTGGACATCATATATATTTCGTAATTATTTATTAGTTTATTTTTAAATAATAATATAATTTTTAAAATTATTATTATTAGTATTTTTGGAAAATATATTTTAAAATTATTGTGGCGATTTAAATCTTGATTTGATTTTATGGATTTATTTAAATAGTTAAATTAATATATATATATTTGAAATTTGATTGAATTTAAACTAAAGGATGAAATTTAATTAGTTTAAACTGATTTAGATTTGGATTGAAATTTATTGAATTTGATTTAAAATAAATAGAGGAATTATCTAAAGGGATTTGCAACTATCATAATCCTTATCTAAATAGTAGCTTCCACCTCCTATATAAGGAGAGGCTCATTATTCTCTATTCCATTAATTTTCTCCACCTACAAATGTGTTTGTGCATCGTGTCCGTGCACATCAAGCCATATCCATTCACTTCTTCTATTTTTTATCCAAATTGATTAATATTCTCATTAAAGAAATTCTCTTTTCCCTTCCATCTATTTTCTCTTATCACAAATTCTTACTATCCTTTTACCGATCAACCAAGTCCGTCTATCCTAGTAGTCCTTAAATTTCGAGTACGAAAATTTTCAAAGGTGGGTAGATTTGTAACTCATCTTCCCGAAATTATTATTTTTTAAATTATATCTATATATTTTAATTTCGTGTCTAAAAGTAATTTTTGTAGAAATTTTGTAAAAGATATTTTGTGATTACTTTTGTTACCAGAAACTAGTTTTAAATTAATGGTTTGAAATAATATTTCTAAAAAAATATTCTCGAATTTTTTATTTTATAAAATATGTTTTTATTATTTTTGGTCTTCTAAAAATTGGTTTTTAAAATAAAAATGAGCGATAAAAGGTTTTTTTTGTATATTTATTTTTAAATAACGATTTGGATTTATAAAAATAAGTTTTATAATATTTAATGACATCGAGTATTATTTTGATATGTTAATCAGTTATTTGATTATATTTGAATTTATTTAAATTGTCTTAATGGTTATCAACTATACTTTAAATTATGTTGATAATTTAAATATTGTTTAAAATACTTACGATGACTAATTGGAGCATTACGATTTGTCTAATCTAGATTTGAAATATTATTTGATTAAATGATTTATTTATTATTTGATTTAAATTATTTTGATAAATAATAGATATTATTTTAAAGTTATTATGTTGAGTTTGATTTGGATTTAGATCCATATGATTTGATAATATAGAATAATACTTAAAGTTATTATGGTGATCATTTATAGGATTGCAATCAAATTGATTTGTTTTTTTAAATAATTTATTTGATTTAAATTTATGGGAACATTTATCTATTAGAAATTATTATCCTATTGGAATCATATCTAGCATTAATTATATTATTTTTTATTCAAATCAAATCCTATCTAATTTAGGAGATAAATCTGAAATAAATACCTATATAAACCCAATACATCCTCCTTATGTCAGCAATAATTTGAAATTATTTTTAGTCCAATACAAACTAAAATTCGTCATTAGAATTCAGTCCCACTTTTTAGCAGCAAGAGCAACTTGGAACGACGATATCTCCTAGCTCCGAACTCTGTTTCGTCTCCTGTTTTTATTAAAAAAATGTATCGAGGTAAGGTTTCCAAAAAATATTTTAATAAACAAAATTCGTTCTGTAGATTTCTACAAAACTATTTGAGTATCTAGTGTCCCAAAAATAAACGTGTTTAAGTATTTTTGCGATTTCGGGAGATTCCGAAAACGAAAATACGATCCGTTTAGTTTTTTGGAAAGCTAATACGAAAACCTATAACATATCCTAACTTTAGAATTTATTAAATAAATGTAATAGGTGTAGTATTAATTATAATTAGATAATAGACTATTTTCAGCATCTGAAGTTGTTCCTGTACCTTCCTCTTTGTGTCCTGTTGTTGATTCATCGTCAGGACATCATCTTACCTCACTCGGACATCAGGCAAGACACCTTGCCTTTACTGTTTAATTTTTTGCTCAAAATCATGCATGTTTTATTTCTTGTTCTTTCAAAACCATATGTAGTTGCAAATTATTATACTTTAGTTTTCTTTATGCACTTGGCCTAGAGTTAAGGGACCACTTTTGTTTGTGCCGCATTCATTGACTCGACACATGTGTGCCACGATGTCACGTGTCTCATATAGATTCGGACTTGCGAACCGACCGTACATCGGTGCATACAGGACGAGCGTTAGGATATAACTGCTAATATAGTTGTCTAGAAGACTTAGCGGTTAGTAGAAATATCGTGGTGTGGATTCAGCACGAGTAGTGCATGGAGAGGGTGAAGACAGTTATTAGGCGCAGGGGCTTTCACACATTTACTTTTCTTTAGCTGCCATTTGTGACTCAGCCGAGAGCTAGTGTGTCGTGCACTTATTTACTTTTCTCTAGATGCCACTAGTGTCTCAGTTGAAACACAAATGTGTCGTGCATTTACTTTCCTCTAGCTGCCGTTAGTGACTCACCCAAGAGCTAGTGGCCGTGCATTTATTTTTCTTTAGATTCCCCTTAGCTCTCACTCGAGTGCTAATGGGCTATGTATTTACTTTTCTCTAGACGCCACTAGTGCCTTGGTTGAAACACTAATGCGCTGTATTTCTAGTCTCGAGAGCCCTTGTATGGAACGTTGTCTTCAAAGTGCATTTTCACATAGAATGGTTAAGGACCTTTATTTGTTTAGTCATATATATACTTTTATGTTGGGCTTCTATTATTCAGTTATTGGCATGATATTATGCGTCTTGTTACATCCCTCTGAGGACCTGATTATCTCGTCAGGTGTGTGCTCTTGTCTTACGCAGGTGTTCTAGCTCTAGCTGTGATCATCGCTATATCTTCGAGGATGATTGCAATTGGATCGTCTTCGCTTCGCTCGCCAAACTTATTTCATTTTCCATGTATTTCGTCCTTTGCTTGTTGGTAGTGGATTTGTCTCCGTCCAACGAATGTATCATAAATATTCAAGTTAATTTTTATATTATTATTCTTTTTATTGTGGATGAGATTTAGTTTGTCTTGGATTTCTGCATTTTACAGCTTATGTATACATACAAGACCCCTGTACTTCGTATGTATACAGCTGGCATGTCTACGTTCCTAGTCCTACGTATTTTGGGACTGGGGCGTTACATATTTTTGTTGTGGCCCATGCAGGCCTAGATAAATTGTTTGGTTACTTCACTGTACCAAGCAAGCCTGCGTATAGGATTAGAAGTCTAGGATCTCATCCACATGCTTGACCTCTTTCATCAATCCTATATTTGAATTACTGTTCGACTCATCAATTGCATCTTGCTTGATTCCTCCTATCATTATTCTAATCTTTCCTTCGTGTTTGCTAGAGATTGACCCTACTAGTTAGATATCCCAAACACTATTAGTTTAATTCTTTTAGGATGGGTAGAATGCTTTATGACCTAGTAATCCCTTTGTCCTTGTGACCTATATTAGTAAGTTCACTTAGATTCTAGAATTTAGAGGACCCTAACCCATCTGGTCAACCAATGACTTGGACAAGAAGACTATAGGACGACTGTATAAAGACCATCACAGGACATGACTTAGATCCTTTAGAAGTTCGACTATACTCCCTCTCAATTTTAAACTCTCGTGCCTATATTTTTACTATCGAGACTAATGATGCTAATGTAGCCAAGTTTTTGCAAGCTAAATTTTTTATCAAGCTTGTTCATGACATATATTATTGGAGGCATCCGCTAACGTATTGTCTACTCAGAACCGGTGCATGATGGCCTGATCAACCTAGTGCACTTTGATTTGCTTACATCTATCGTTCTACGTAGATGGGGACATAGCTAAACTTGCCCTCTAGAGTCCCATCCGTGACTGCCTTGGCAACTCCTTTTGAATTATTCGGTCGCCTTTGAACCACGTATTCGTATTCGATAACGCCTCCTTCGAACTCTATATTGCTTTCGCCTTTACCTATTTTAGAAGGACGAAGGCGTTACACTAGAACTTCCTCTAGCCATCCTATCGACTATGACCGTTCTCACTCGATGTTGCTATATCTTCATCCTAAACTACTCGTCCTTTTTCTCGGCCCTATATTTACTATCATGACCTTCTAATCGCTTAATTTAGGAGTAAAATTAAATTCGTTCTCTTAAATCGTGCCCTCAACCTACTCTCAAAACATATCTTTTTAGGTCTTCCATTTATCCTCTTGATACCATATTACTCCTTGCATGTTATCATGACTAACTTTAACCCTTAACTTTTTAATTGTTGCTTAAAACTCATGACCCTCATTTACTACCCACGACCATACCCGTATTATTTTTCTAAGATCTAGATCGGAACTTCTTACGACATGATTTTGTTGAGCCTTATAATTGATTGTTCCCCACCGATACCCCCTTGTGTCTTTTTACCCTCCTACTAATTCTTGATTTCGAGGACAAAATTCTTTTAAGTTGCGTAGGATGTAAAACCCCTAAATTTCTACTATTTTTTTAAATAAATTTGATACTGATTTTTTTATTTTTGTTCATTGTACATCGCGTAGTTGTATTGTACGTCGCGCGCAAAATTTTGTTTTTCGTAATTGCTCGACTAGTACGACTATGTGCGAGCGTACATATTTTTGAAAATTATTTTTTTCTATTTTTGTAGTTTCGAAATAATATAAATAATAATTATTTTTAGCTATCGTGCCTAAATTTTCAAGTTTATGATTTTAATTATGAAAAGCTTTTCATTTATACAGATATAATAATAAATAATTTTTCTATAAAATGGTATATTAGAAAAGTGTATTTATGTAAATATTATTTGGACATACATATATATTTCGTAATTATTTATTAGTTTATTTTTAAATAATAATATAATTTTTGAAATTATTATTATTAGTATTTTTGGAAAATATATTTTGAAATTATTGTGGCGATTTAAATCTTGATTTGATTTTATAGATTTATTTAAATAGTTAAATTAATATATATATTTGAAATTTGATTGAATTTAAACTAAAGGATGGAATTTAATTAGATTTAAATTGATTTAGATTTGGATTGAAATTTATTGAATTTGATTTAAAATAAATAGAGGAATTATCTAAAGAGATTTGCAACTATCATAATCCTTATCTAAATAGTAGCTTCCACCTCCTATATAAGGAGAAGCTCATTATTCTCTATTCTATTAATTTTCTCCACCTACAAATGTGTTTGTGCATCGTGTCCGTGCACATCAAGCCATATCCATTCACTTTTTCTATTTTTCATCCAAATTGATTAATGTTCTCATTAAAGAAATTCTCTTTTCCCTTCCATCTATTTTCTCTTATCACAAATTCTTACTATCCTTTTACCGATCAACCAAGTCCGTCTATCCTAGTAGTCCTTAAATTTCGAATACGAAAATTTTCAAAGGTGGGTAGATTTGTAACTCATCTTCCCGAAATTATTATTTTTTAAATTATATCTATATATTTTAATTTCGTGTCTAAAAGTAATTTTTGTAGAAATTTTGTAAAAGATATTTTGTGATTACTTTTGTTACCAGAAACTAGTTTTAAATTAATGGTTTGAAATAATATTTCTAAAAAAATATTCTCGAATTTTTTATTTTATAAAATATGTTTTTATTATTTTTGGTCTTCTAAAAATTGGTTTTTAAAATAAAAATGAGCGATAAAAGGTTTTTTTTGTATATTTATTTTTAAATAACGATTTGGATTTATAAAAATAAGTTTTATAATATTTAATGACATCGAGTATTATTTTGATATGTTAATCAGTTATTTGATTATATTTGAATTTATTTAAATTGTCTTGATGGTTATCAACTATACTTTAAATTATGTTGATAATTTAAATATTGTTTAAAATACTTACGATGACTAATTGGAGCATTACGATTTGTCTAATCTAGATTTGAAATATTATTTGATTAAATGATTTATTTATTATTTGATTTAAATTATTTTGATAAATAATAGATATTATTTTAAAGTTATTATGTTGAGTTTGATTTGGATTTAGATCCATATGATTTGATAATATAGAATAATACTTAAAGTTATTATGGTGATCATTTATAGGATTGCAATCAAATTGATTTGTTTTTTTAAATAATTTATTTGATTTAAATTTATGGGAACATTTATCTATTAGAAATTATTATCCTATTGGAATCATATCTAGCATTAATTATATTATTTTTTATTCAAATCAAATCCTATCTAATTTAGGAGATAAATCTGAAATAAATACCTATATAAACCCAATACATCCTCCTTATGTCAGCAATAATTTGAAATTATTTTTAGTCCAATACAAACTAAAATTCGTCATTAGAATTCAGTCCCACTTTTTAGCAGCAAGAGCAACTTGGAACGACGATATCTCCTAGCTCCGAACTCTGTTTCGTCTCCTGTTTTTATTAAAAAAATGTATCGAGGTAAGGTTTCCAAAAAATATTTTAATAAACAAAATTCGTTCTGTAGATTTCTACAAAACTATTTGAGTATCTAGTGTCCCAAAAATAAACGTGTTTAAGTATTTTTGCGATTTCGGGAGATTCCGAAAACGAAAATACGATCCGTTTAGTTTTTTGGAAAGCTAATACGAAAACCTATAACATATCCTAACTTTAGAATTTATTAAATAAATGTAATAGGTGTAGTATTAATTATAATTAGATAATAGACTATTTTCAGCATCTGAAGTTGTTCCTGTACCTTCCTCTTTGTGTCCTGTTGTTGATTCATCGTCAGGACATCATCTTACCTCACTCGGACATCAGGCAAGACACCTTGCCTTTACTGTTTAATTTTTTGCTCAAAATCATGCATGTTTTATTTCTTGTTCTTTCAAAACCATATGTAGTTGCAAATTATTATACTTTAGTTTTCTTTATGCACTTGGCCTAGAGTTAAGGGACCACTTTTGTTTGTGCCGCATTCATTGACTCGACACATGTGTGCCACGATGTCACGTGTCTCATATAGATTCGGACTTGCGAACCGACCGTACATCGGTGCATACAGGACGAGCGTTAGGATATAACTGCTAATATAGTTGTCTAGAAGACTTAGCGGTTAGTAGAAATATCGTGGTGTGGATTCAGCACGAGTAGTGCATGGAGAGGGTGAAGACAGTTATTAGGCGCAGGGGCTTTCACACATTTACTTTTCTTTAGCTGCCATTTGTGACTCAGCCGAGAGCTAGTGTGTCGTGCACTTATTTACTTTTCTCTAGATGCCACTAGTGTCTCAGTTGAAACACAAATGTGTCGTGCATTTACTTTTCTCTAGCTGCCGTTAGTGACTCACCCAAGAGCTAGTGGCCGTGCATTTATTTTTCTTTAGATTCCCCTTAGCTCTCACTCGAGTGCTAATGGGCTATGTATTTACTTTTCTCTAGACGCCACTAGTGCCTTGGTTGAAACACTAATGCGCCGTATTTCTAGTCTCGAGAGCCCTTGTATGGAACGTTGTCTTCAAAGTGCATTTTCACATAGAATGGTTAAGGACCTTTATTTGTTTAGTCATATATATACTTTTATGTTGGGCTTCTATTATTCAGTTATTGGCATGATATTATGCGTCTTGTTACATCCCTCTGAGGACCTGATTATCTCGTCAGGTGTGTGCTCTTGTCTTACGCAGGTGTTCTAGCTCTAGCTGTGATCATCGCTATATCTTCGAGGATGATTGCAATTGGATCGTCTTCGCTTCGCTCGCCAAACTTATTTCATTTTCCATGTATTTCGTCCTTTGCTTGTTGGTAGTGGATTTGTCTCCGTCCAACGAATGTATCATAAATATTCAAGTTAATTTTTATATTATTATTCTTTTTATTGTGGATGAGATTTAGTTTGTCTTGGATTTCTGCATTTTACAGCTTATGTATACATACAAGACCCCTGTACTTCGTATGTATACAGCTGGCATGTCTACGTTCCTAGTCCTACGTATTTTGGGACTGGGGCGTTACATATTTTTGTTGTGGCCCATGCAGGCCTAGATAAATTGTTTGGTTACTTCACTGTACCAAGCAAGCCTGCGTATAGGATTAGAAGTCTAGGATCTCATCCACATGCTTGACCTCTTTCATCAATCCTATATTTGAATTACTGTTCGACTCATCAATTGCATCTTGCTTGATTCCTCCTATCATTATTCTAATCTTTCCTTCGTGTTTGCTAGAGATTGACCCTACTAGTTAGATATCCCAAACACTATTAGTTTAATTCTTTTAGGATGGGTAGAATGCTTTATGACCTAGTAATCCCTTTGTCCTTGTGACCTATATTAGTAAGTTCACTTAGATTCTAGAATTTAGAGGACCCTAACCCATCTGGTCAACCAATGACTTGGACAAGAAGACTATAGGACGACTGTATAAAGACCATCACAGGACATGACTTAGATCCTTTAGAAGTTCGACTATACTCCCTCTCAATTTTAAACTCTCGTGCCTATATTTTTACTATCGAGACTAATGATGCTAATGTAGCCAAGTTTTTGCAAGCTAAATTTTTTATCAAGCTTGTTCATGACATATATTATTGGAGGCATCCGCTAACGTATTGTCTACTCAGAACCGGTGCATGATGGCCTGATCAACCTAGTGCACTTTGATTTGCTTACATCTATCGTTCTACGTAGATGGGGACATAGCTAAACTTGCCCTCTAGAGTCCCATCCGTGACTGCCTTGGCAACTCCTTTTGAATTATTCGGTCGCCTTTGAACCACGTATTCGTATTCGATAACGCCTCCTTCGAACTCTATATTGCTTTCGCCTTTACCTATTTTAGAAGGACGAAGGCGTTACACTAGAACTTCCTCTAGCCATCCTATCGACTATGACCGTTCTCACTCGATGTTGCTATATCTTCATCCTAAACTACTCGTCCTTTTTCTCGGCCCTATATTTACTATCATGACCTTCTAATCGCTTAATTTAGGAGTAAAATTAAATTCGTTCTCTTAAATCGTGCCCTCAACCTACTCTCAAAACATATCTTTTTAGGTCTTCCATTTATCCTCTTGATACCATATTACTCCTTGCATGTTATCATGACTAACTTTAACCCTTAACTTTTTAATTGTTGCTTAAAACTCATGACCCTCATTTACTACCCACGACCATACCCGTATTATTTTTCTAAGATCTAGATCGGAACTTCTTACGACATGATTTTGTTGAGCCTTATAATTGATTGTTCCCCACCGATACCCCCTTGTGTCTTTTTACCCTCCTACTAATTCTTGATTTCGAGGACAAAATTCTTTTAAGTTGCGTAGGATGTAAAACCCCTAAATTTCTACTATTTTTTTAAATAAATTTGATACTGATTTTTTTATTTTTGTTCATTGTACATCGCGTAGTTGTATTGTACGTCGCGCGCAAAATTTTGTTTTTCGTAATTGCTCGACTAGTACGACTATGTGCGAGCGTACATATTTTTGAAAAGTATTTTTTTCTATTTTTGTAGTTTCGAAATAATATAAATAATAATTATTTTTAGCTATCGTGCCTAAATTTTCAAGTTTATGATTTTAATTATGAAAAGCTTTTCATTTATACAGATATAATAATAAATAATTTTTCTATAAAATGGTATATTAGAAAAGTGTATTTATGTAAATATTATTTGGACATACATATATATTTCGTAATTATTTATTAGTTTATTTTTAAATAATAATATAATTTTTGAAATTATTATTATTAGTATTTTTGGAAAATATATTTTGAAATTATTGTGGCGATTTAAATCTTGATTTGATTTTATAGATTTATTTAAATAGTTAAATTAATATATATATTTGAAATTTGATTGAATTTAAACTAAAGGATGGAATTTAATTAGATTTAAATTGATTTAGATTTGGATTGAAATTTATTGAATTTGATTTAAAATAAATAGAGGAATTATCTAAAGAGATTTGCAACTATCATAATCCTTATCTAAATAGTAGCTTCCACCTCCTATATAAGGAGAAGCTCATTATTCTCTATTCTATTAATTTTCTCCACCTACAAATGTGTTTGTGCATCGTGTCCGTGCACATCAAGCCATATCCATTCACTTTTTCTATTTTTCATCCAAATTGATTAATGTTCTCATTAAAAAAATTCTCTTTTCCCTTCCATCTATTTTCTCTTATCACAAATTCTTACTATCCTTTTACCGATCAACCAAGTCCGTCTATCCTAGTAGTCCTTAAATTTCGAATACGAAAATTTTCAAAGGTAGGTAGATTTGTAACTCATCTTCCCGAAAATTATTATTTTTTAAGTTATATCTATATATTTTAATTTCGTGTTTAAAAGTAATTTTCGTAGAAATTTTGTAAAAGATATTTTGTGATTACTTTTGTTACCAAAAACTAGTTTTAAATTAATGGTTTGAAATAATATTTCTAAAAAAAATGTTCTCGAATTTTTTATTTTATAAAATATATTTTTGTTATTTTTGGTCTTCTAAAAATTGGTTTTTTAAAAAAATGAGCGATAAAAGGTTTTTTTTTTGTCTATTTATTTTTAAATAACGATTTGGATTTATAAAAGTAAGTTTTTAATATTTAATGACATCGAGTATTATTTTGATATGTTAATCAGTTATTTGATTATATTTGAATTTATTTCAATTATCTTGATGGTTATCAACTATACTTTAAATTATGTTGATAATTTAAATATTGTTTAAAATACTTACGATGACTAATTGGAGCATTACGATTTTTCTAATCTAGATTTTAAATGTTATTTGATTACATGATTTATTTATTATTTGATTTGAATTATTTTGATAAATATTAGATATTATTTTAAAGTTATTATGTTGAGTTTGATTTTGATTTGGATTCATATGATTTGAATTATTTGATAATATAGAATAATACTTAAAGTTATTATGGTGATCATTTAAAGCATTGCAATCAAATTGATTTGTTTTTTTAAATAATTTATTTGATTTAAATTTATGGGAAGATTTATCCATTAGAAATTCTTATCCTATTGGAATCATATATAGCATTAATTATATCATTTTTTATTTAAATCAAATCCTATCCAATTTAGGAGATAAATCTGAAATAAATACCTATATAAACCCAATACATCCTCCTTCTATCAGCCGTAATTCGTAATTATTTTTAGTCCAATAGAAACTCTAAAATTCGTCATTAGAATTCAGCCCCGCTTTTTAGCAGCAAGAGCAATTTGGAACGACGATATCTCCTAGCACCGAACTCCGTTTTACCTCCAATTTTTTTTTAAAGAAGCGTATCGAGGTAAGATTTCCAAAAACATATTTTAATAAAAAAAATTCGTTCTGTAGATTTCTACAAAACTGTTTGAGTATCTAGTGTCCAAAAAATAAACGTGTTTAAGTATTTTTGCGATTTCGGGAGATTCCGAAAACGAAAATACGATCCGTTTAGTTCTTCGGAAAGCTAATACGAAAACCAATACCATATCCGTTTAGTTCTTCGGAAAGCTAATACGGAAAGCTCATCGTCAAGTGTGTGCTCTTGTCTTACGCAGGTGTTCTAGCTCTAGCCTTGATCTTCGCTATATCTTCGAGGATGATTGCAATTGGGCCTCCTTCGCTTTGCTCGCCAAACTTATTTCATTTTTCATTTATTTCGTCCTTTGCTTGTTGGTAGTGGATTTGTCTCCGTCCAACGAATGTATCATAAATATTCAAGTTGATTTTTATATTATTATCCTTTTTATTGTGGATGAGATTTAGTTTATCTTGGATTACTGCATTTAAAGCTTATGTATACATACAAGACCCTTGTACTTCGTATGTACACAGCTGGCATGTCTACGTTCCTAGTCCTACGTATTTTGGGACTGAGACGTTACATGTTTTTGTGGTGGCCCATGCAGGCCTAGATAAATTGTTTGGTTACTTACTGTACCAAGCAAGCCTGCGTATAGGATTAGAAGTCTAGGATCTCATCCACATACTTGACCTCTTTCATCGATCCCATATTTTAATTACCCTTCGACTCATCAATTGCATCTTGCTTAATTCCTCCTATCATTATTCTTATGTTTCCTTCGTGTTTGCTAGAGATTGACCCTACTAGTTAGATATCCCAAACACTATTAGTTTAATTCTTTTAGGTTGGGTAGAATGCTTTATGACCTAGTAATCCCTTTGTCCTTGTGACCTATATTAGTAAGTTCACTTAGATTGTAGAATTTAGAGGACCCTAACCCATCTGGTCAACCAAGGACTTGGACAAGAAGACTATAGGACGACTGTATAAAGACCATCACAGGACATGACTTAGATCCTTTAGAAGTTCGACTATACTCCCTCTCAATTATAAACTCTCGTGCCTATATTTTTACTATCTAGACTAATGATGCTAATGTAGCCTAGTTTTTGCAAGCTAAATTCTTTATCAAGCTTGTTCATGAAATATGTTATTGGAGGCCTCCGCTAACGTATTGTCTACTCAGAATCGGTGCATGATGGTCTGATCAACCTAGTGCACTTTGATTCGCTTACATCTATCGTTCTACGTGGATGGGGACATAGATAAACTTGTCCTCTAGAGTCCCATCTATGACTGCCTTGGCAACTCCTTTTGAATTATTCGGTCGCCTTTGAACCACGTATTCGTATTCGATAACGCCTCCTTTGAACTCTATATTGCTTTCGCCTTCACCTATTTTAGAAGGACGAAGGCGTTACACTTCCTCTAGCCATCCTATCGACTATGACCGTTCTCACTCGATGTTGCTATATCTTCATCCTAAACTACTCGTCCTTTTTCTCGGTCCTATATTTACTATCATGACCTTCTAATCGCTTAGTTTAGGAGTAAAATTAAATTTGTTCTCTTAAATCGTGCCCTCAAGCTACTCTCAAAACATATCTTTTTAGGTCTCCCATTTATCCTCTTGATACCATATTACTCCTTGCAAGTTATCATGACTAACTTTAACCCTTAATTTTTTTAATTGTTGCTTAAAACTCATGACCCTCATTCACTACCCACGACCATACCCGTATTATTTTTCTAAGATCTAGATCGGAACTTCTTACTGAAGAACAGGTGGCAACTCTAGAGGGGGTGAATAGAGTTTATATAGAAAATAACCAATTAAAAATTAACTCTTTCACGAATAATAAATAATCAGAGTAAAATACGGAAAATAAATGAAGAGCAAGAAAGCATACGCAAAAACAGCGATTTTAAACTGGTTTTCCTCGTGGAGGACTAGTCCAGGCCTGAGAACTCTAGCTCAGGATTAAATCCACTATTTGTGAAATAGTAGTTTACAACCCGTGCCTTTACTTCAGAAGAGCACGTCAACTTCTTACAGAGGATCGCAGTGGCGATTTGCTTGGAATTGTCCAAGCGACTTCTTCAACTCTTGCACAAGAATCCTAACTGAGAGATGCTGAGCACTCGAGACTTAGGAGGCTTGTGGCTAGTAGATGGGAAGGGTATGGCTTATTTGAGCTGTAAGAGAGAAGAGAAGAGAAGATTGGATGATTTGAAATGAGAAAATTCATGGCCTATTTATAGTATTTTTGTAGGCAGAATTCGGCCAGAATTCGGGTAGGAAATTTCAAATATTTGGCCGTTGGACAACTAGCAACCAGCTAACCCTAAAATTAGGGATACTGATTTCTAGGGGACAGAGTTCGGCCCGAACTCTGTGTGGAGGCAGAGTTCGGCCCGAACTCTGTCTCCAGAGCACAGAGCTGGTCTAAGTGGCCAGTGGGTATTTTTCTGGATGGTAGAGTTTGAGGATTATTGGGTAGGCTATAGGTCAAGTCTCAAGAGCTCAGCATGACACAGTTTACATCAGTCTAGACTCAACAAAAGTGTAAAATACAGACTCAAATATAACTGAGAAGCTGAGACTGAGCTGTCGTCTGACTTGAGCTTAATGTAGACGTCGTGTGTCGTATTGAATTATTACAAATATTATTTAGTCAATGTTATCAATATCTGGTTCACTGTGACTTTGTGTCAACAATCTCCCCCATATTGATAATTGACAAAATAATATATGTATATTCAATATTCATACCTGGACACAGTTGATCACAAAAATATAGCTCTCCCATAATCAATGCCAAGCAGAAATAATAGCTCCCCCGTAACCGGTGAACGGTGCCGAGCTAGAATCAATAGCTCCCCCGTAAATAATGCATTGAACCTGTTGGCCTGATAATATCTCCCAAAAGCACCAAATAGCACATATATACAAGAATATACATATTTCTCCCCCTTTTGGCATTAGCAATATAAACTGCATATGAATAATAAGGATGCAACCACACCAAATAGAGAAGAAACTATATATGAATGATCAAAACGAGCAACTAGCATAGAATAATAAACTATGATAATCAGAAAATGTCATCACACATAACCAGAGTCATCAAACTACCAGAGTTTTAGTACAACCCAAGTACATAAAACCAAATAAAACTAAATAACTGGAAATCAGAAAACAGAAACTAGAATCATCAGCAGCAGCAGCAGATAGTAAACGCTATCTCCATCATGGAGCACGAGAAGGCCCAGCAGAGTCTGAATGATTAGTAAATGAACGGCTGGGGTCCACAATAGCAGCATCCGGATCCAGATAGTGCATGACCCAGGGGTCGTCAATGCGATAACCAGCACGACCAGGATCCCGCTCCATGGGAATGGACATAGAGGGGTGACGAGACATGGAATACCGGATATCGTGCTGCGAGTTGCTGAGTGCACTCATCTGCAGGGTAGTCCGGTAGTCCATCTGAGTCCAGCGATCGTCCTCCAATGCGAAACGATCTCTGAGCATTGTCTGGATGGAGTCAAGAGTAGCAGGAGGAGGTGGCGCATCCTGTCCAAGTGGAGGGGCGTCTGGCTCCTCATCATCAGAATGCTCAGAAGTGTCAGGAGAAGCAACGACTGCCTGAAGACGTCGTGCCTTGGAAAGGAATACAGGAGCAGGTAAGAAAGGACAATCATGGAGAGGGACAATGAACGCACGAAAAACCATAGGAAGATACAAAGGATAAACCAGGGCTCGTGGTTTCTTCCTACAGTTAATTATCCAGTCCATCATGGTACATGGAAGATTGAACAGAATGCGATAATGAAGATGATACAAAGCAGAGATCTCAAAATATGTAACTTCATCGGTGGAGCCAGCTTTTAGCAAAATAGTATTAAAAATAATTCGATGAAGTTTATAGAAATACGGGTTGAGGTGCTTGGCCATAAGCTTGCGAGGACTTATGTTAGGGGCACATAGTTCCTCCTTGAAACTCTCAAGGGAAGTTGCACCAACAAATTGGAATTGGCGAGCTTCCACAAGCTTATCCCAAATATCGAGATCTTGAAGTGCAAGATACTCGTCCAACTCAGAAGCATCAAAAGCAATATCAATACCGGCAACCCGGGAATAGATGTGAGTGGCATCGTGAGTCAAGTTACAATAGAACATTTGTATGGCGCTACGATAAATAACAAAGTTTGAAGCCACTAACTCATTTAAGCAAAGATCTTGAAACAATGATTCAAATTGTGAGAAAATAGTAAAATTTATCGGATGTCCCGCGAAGATCGGACGAGTCCGAAAGTCACTAAACCACTCGTTGGAGGCGTCTAGCGATACAAACAATCGGTCATCATAAGTATTAGGGTCGCGGAAAGGAGGTGGATTGAACAACGGATGAAGGGGTTGTTGTTGTTCAACGGGTTGCTCAATGGAAGGAGGAGGATTCGAAGAGGAAGCACCCTCGGTTCGAATCCTCTTCCCACGATTGGGCAAGCGAGGAGCCATTTGCAAATAAGTAGAGAACTTGAAATAGAGAGGGAGAAGGAGTTATACCTCAAATCAACAATGAAAGAATGAGGAAATAGCCCTTCTCCTTGATTTTGATGAGCAATGGAGCACTTTGGAGAAAAAACTAGGGTTAGGGTTTATGAAAATATGTTTGGAGAGGTGAAGGTGGTGGTAGGAATGAAGGAGAGAGATGAAGACCCGAATATAAGAGGAGGGTTTTCTTTGGTCGGAGTAAATCTGGACCGTAGGATCACATTTGATCAAACGGCTGCGGCTGTCCCCGATTCTGGAAGATGGGAACCGAATTCGGCCCGAACTCTGTTGGGGACAGAGTTCGGCCCGAGTTCTGGATCCTTGTTCCAGAACTGAAAAACAGACCAGATGATGGAAAAATGGCTAAGTATGGGAAATTAAGTAAGATATGAAAGAAATAGCTTGAAAGATGCAATCAATATGAAAAATAGCAGGATGAAATTGAAAAATAGTGAATCAGCAGTAAGAAATCAAAACGAACCATATAATAAATAAGGAAATATATCATAATTCAATAGTTTGAAGTTGCCATGGGTTAGCTGCAGGGGCCGGATCCCAGCTAGCGGTAGTCCTGTGGACTAGTGCACCGTGTCGCTTAGGCTTTTACGCCTTGTTGTCAGAAGGGCCCTTTCGGCTTGTACCCATAGCAAGTTCATCGTAAGAGAATCATAATATAATCGATATTTACGCAGGTGAGTTTTAATTTATGACAGCTTCATCTAAAATTCCAAGTTCACGACAAAGAAAATTGAAGCGCTCTTCGGATAATGGCTTAGTAAAGAAGTCTGCTAGCTGATGATCAGTGTCAATAAACTCTAAGTTAATCGTGCCATTTTGCTGATGATCACGCAAAAAGTGGTGTCTAATTTCAATGTGTTTTGTGCGTGAGTGACATATAGGGTTCTTAGTCAAGTTAATAGCACTGGTATTGTCACAGAATATAGGAATGTGCATGAAAGATAGATTGTAGTCTTCAAGGGTTTGCTTCATCCACAGAATTTGTACACAACAACGCCCAGCTGCTATGTATTCAGCTTCTGTTGTGGATAGTGCGACAGAATTCTGTTTCTTGCTAAACCAAGAGACTAAAGCCTTTCCTAATAAATGACACGTGCCGCTTGTACTTTTACGGTCGACCTTGCATCCAGCAAAGTCAGCATCAGAGTAACCAATGAGGTCAAATGATGTTGACTTGGGATACCATAGGCCCACTGTAATCGTATCCATATTGGCATGACCAAGACGCTGGTGCCAAAGTAATCGTTCATCTTTGTGGGCATATAAACATCTACCTGCATTGTTAGTATCTATAGAAAGATAGAAAATATAAATGTTATCCTCTCTTTTCCCTTCAAAAATAATGTCTCTCGTTGACCTATCATAAATGAGGCAATTGTTTTGTCCAAAGTTAATATCATATCCATGATCAGCAAGATGACTAATGCTGAGCAGGTTATGCTTTAACTCGGTCACTAGGCAGACATCCTTTATTACAGGAGAGGGAGGATAACCAATAATACCATTACCTATTATGTGCCCTTTTAAATTGTTACCGAAGGATACGTATCCTTCTCTCTTCATCGATAGTGATGCGAAAAGATTTGCGTCTTCTGTCATATGTCGCGAGCATCCACTATCGAGAATCCACTTACTTTCAGTTAAGGAAGGAAGGTCCACCTACATCAAGAGTAGATGTGACCTTTGGTACCCAAGTTCTTGAGGGTCCTAAAAAGTTAGTTTTCGGAAACCATGCATATATCTTTTTGTCTACCAGTCTTCTAACTCTACATTGTGGTAAAATGTGTCCATGTGATCCACAGTAAGTACAGATAGCATTTTTATTTACACTAGGAACATGAGAATAATATCTATAGGCAGCATGATGTGGATGGACATGATGTGTAGAGTTTGTATGGTGATCATGGTGCTGTTGTCTATGTGGCATGGCATGGTGATATTGTCTATGTGGCATGGCATGCTGATATTGTCTATGTGGCATAGTATGCTGATATTGTCTATATGGCATAGCATGGTGATATGTCATGATATGGTGATTTTGTCTATATGGCATGGCATGATGATCTTGTCTATATGGCATGGCATGGTGATGATTTCTATGTGTAGAGTGATGTTGGTTGTGTCTTTGTGCAGCATGATGAGTATGAGAAGTATTCTTACGTGCACGTAGTTTTTGTGTTTTATGAAAGTTAGTGTATATAAAAGCATGGTTACGTGCTGCATGAGGATGACGTGGTTGACTAGCTTGAGTGGTGTTGTGCCCATGTGATTGGGTTTGAGGTTGAGCAACCTGTTTTCCCAATTTGGTTTCTAATCTCTTAGAAACAGCTTGCAGTTCATCAACCTTAATATTTAAGCCATATATCTTAGTCATGGAAATCTTGTGTCTACTCTTTTTTTCAGCAAGCATCGTGTTGAGTGTAGTGATTTCTTGAGTTTGTTGCTCAATACGTGCTTCGGCATCATGTAAGCTTATTTTAAGCTTGGATACTTCATCAGTGATATCAGTGGGTGACGTGTCTCTAATGTTATCAAGTAATAGAGAAATTCTTTGTATTTCGTCTTCAAGACTTTTGATTTTGTCCTTGGCATGTTTGTATTTACCGATGACCTTTTTGTGATTATCGAGTAAATCAGTGAAGGCATCGCCAAGTTCATCAAAAGAGAAGTCGTCTAGAGTTTCGTTAGATACCTTGTTGGAAGTTGCCATTAGGCACACATTTGCTTTATCTTGAGGAGAGTCCTTTTCTTCCTCGGAGTCACTCGCTTCACTTTCATGCCAAATGCTTGTGTTGGCATATTTCTTTGATGAGGTCCTCTTATATGGTTTCTTATAGCGGTTGCTTTTCTTCAAGAATGGACAGTCTTTTCGAACGTGTCCAGTCTTCTTGCAACCGTAGCAGGTTGGCTCTTCTTCATCGTCTTCTTGTGGTTCCTTCTTTCTTCTATTGAAGCGAAGAAATTTTTTGAAGTTGCGAACCATGAGAGCTTGGTCTTCGTCATCCGAGTTGTCGTCTTCGGTCTCATCGTGCTCAGCCCTTCGTCGATGAGCTTTGAGAGCGATCTCCTTAGTCTTCGGAGCAGGCTCTTCGAAGTCCTTGAGGTCAAGCTCGTGAGTCATGAGCTTGCCCATCTAGGTCTCCATTGACATGGTTGTGAGATCGTTCCCTTCTATGATGGCTGTCACCTTAGGGTTCCAAATTTTTGGTAGCCCCCTAAGCAACTTGCGAATCTTCTCATGATTTGAATATTGCTTTCCAAGTGAAGACAGGGGGTTGATGATGTCGAGGAATCTTGTGAACATCTGTGTGATCGTCTCGTTTGGCTTCATCTTGAATGCCTCGTATTCTTGCGTAAGACGACTGATTTTTGATTCCTTGACTTGGGTGGTTCCTTCATGCGTCACTTCTAGAAGCTTCCATACTTCATGAGATGTGGTGCATGTGGATACCCTGTTAAACTCATTCCTGTCTATAGCACAGAATAAAGCATTAATAGCTCTCGCGTCTAGACTTGCCTGTTTCTTCTCTTCGTCAGAATATTTGTCATGGGATTTCTCAATGAGATCACCGTTGACAACTATTCTGGCGGGCTTTTTGTAACCGTCAGTGACGACTGTCCACAGGTCGAAGTCTAGAGACTTGAGATAAAAACTCATCCTTGTTTTCCAATACGTGTAGTTAGTTCCATCAAATAGGGGAGGCCTATGAGTGGACTGTCCTTCACCGTGATTGGAAATCAAGGATTGTGTGGTTGCCATGGATCAGCTCTAGGATGTAAATCCTTGTAAAGAGAACAGAGCTCTGATACCAATTGAAGAACAGGTGGCAACTCTAGAGGGGGGTGAATAGAGTTTATATAGAAAATAACCAATTAAAAATTAACTCTTTCACGAATAATAAATAATCAGAGTAAAATGCGAAAAATAAATGAAGAGCAAGAAAGCATACGCAAACACAGCGATTTTAACCTGGTTTCCCTCGTGGAGGACTAGTCCAGGCCTGAGAACTCTAGCTCAGGATTAAATCCACTATTTGTGAAATAGTAGTTTACAACCCGTGCCTTTACTTCAGAAGAGCACGTTAACTTCTTACAGAGGATCGCAGTGGCGATTTGCTTGGAATTGTCCAAGCGACTTCTTCAACTCTTGCACAAGAATCCTAGCTGAGAGATGCTGAGCACTCGAGACTTAGGAGGCTTGTGGCTAGTAGATGGGAAGAGTATGGCTTATTTGAGCTATAAGAGAGAAGAGAAGAGAAGATTGGATGATTTGAAATGAGAAAATTCATGGCCTATTTATAGTATTTTTGTAGGCAGAATTTGGCCAGAATTCGGGTAGAAAATTTCAAATATTTGGCCGTTGGACAACTAGCAACCAGCTAACCCTAAAATTAGGGATGCTAATTTCTAGGGGACAGAGTTCGGCCCGAACTCTGTGTGGAGGTAGAGTTCGGCCCGAACTCTGTCTCCAGAGCACAGAGCTGGTCTAAGTAGCCAGTGGGTATTTTTCTGGATGGTGGAGTTTGAGGATTATTGGGTAGGCTATAGGTCAAGTCTCAAGAGCTCAGCATGACACAGTTTACATCAGTCTAGACTCAACAAAAGTGTAAAATACAGACTCAAATATAACTGAGAAGCTGAGACTGAGCTGTCATCTGACTTGAGCTTAATGTAGACGTCGTGTGCTGTATTGAATTATTACAAATATTATTTAGTCAATGTTATCAATATCTGGTTGACTGTGACTTTGTGTCAACACTTACGACATAATTTTGTTGAGCCTTATAATTGATTGTTCCCCACCGATACTCCCTTGTCTCTTTTCACCCTCCTACTAATTCTTAATTTTGAGGACAAAATTATTTTAAGTTGGGTAGGATATAAAACCCCTAAATTTTTTCTATTTTTAAAATAAATTTGATACTAATTTTTTATTTTGTATATTGTACATCGCGTAGTTGAATTGTACGCCGTGCGCAAAATTTTGTTTTTCGTAATTCTCGATTAGTACGACTATGTGCGAGCGTACATAATTTTGAAAAATATTTTTTTTCTATTTTTATAGTTTCGAAATAATATAGATAATAAGTATTTTTAGCTATCGTGCCTAAATTTTCAAGTTTATCGTTTTAATTATGAAAAGACTTTCATTTATACAGATATAATAATAAATAATTTTCTTATAAAATGGTATATTAGAAAAATATATTTATGTAAATATTATTTGGACATACATATATATTTCGTAATTATTTATTAGTTTATTTTTAAATAATAACATAATTTTTGAAATTGTTATTATTAGTATTTTTGGAAAATATATTTTAAAATTATTATGGCAATTTAAATCTTGATTTTATTTTATGGATTTATTTAAATAGTTAAATTAATATATACATTTGAAATTTGATTGAATTTAAACTAAAGGATGGAATTTAATTAGATTTAAACTGATTTAGATTTGGATTAAAATTTATTGAATTTGATTTAAAATAAATAGAGGAATTATCTAAAGGGATTTGCAACTATCATAATCCTTATCTAAATAGTAGCTTCCACCACCTATATAAGGAGAGGCTTATTATTCTCTATTCTATTAATTTTTTCCACCTACAAATGTGTTTGTGCATCGTGTCCGTGCACATCAAGCCATATTCATTCACTTCTTCTATTTTTCATCCAAGTTGATTAATGTTCTCATTAAAGAAATTCTCTTTTTCCTTCCATCTATTTTTTCTTATCACAAATTCTTACTATCCTTTTACCGATCAACCAAGTCCGTCTATCCTAATAGTCTTTAAATTTCGAGTACGAAAATTTTCAAAGGTGGGTAAATTTGTAACTCATCTTCCCGAAATTATTATTTTTTAAATTATATCTATATATTTTAATTTCGTGTTTAAAAGTAATTTTCGTAGAAATTTTGTAATAGTTATTTTGTGATTACTTTTGTTACCAAAAACTAGTTTTAAATTAATGGTTTGAAATAATGTTTCTAAAAAAAATGTTCTCGAATTTTTTATTTTATAAAATATGTTTTTATTATTTTTGGTCTTCTAAAAATTGGTTTTTAAAAAAAATGAGCGATAAAAAGTTTTTTTGTCTATTTATTTTTAAATAACAATTTGGATTTATAAAAGTAAGTTTTATAATATTTAATGACATCGAGTATTATTTTGATATGTTAATCAGTTATTTGATTATATTTGAATTTATTTAAATTATCTTGATGGTTATCAACTATACTTTAAATTATGTTGATAATTTAAATATTGTTTAAAATACTTACGATGACTAATTGGAGCATTACGATTTGTCTAATCTAGATTTGAAATTTTATTTGATTACATGATTTATTTATTATTTGATTTAAATTATTTTGATAAATATTAGATATTATTTTAAAGTTATTATGTTGAGTTTGATTTGGATTCATATGATTTGAATTATTTGATAATATAGAATAATACTTAAAGTTATTATGGTGATCATTTAAAGGATTGCAATCAAACTGATTTATTTTTTTAAATAATTTATTTGATTTAAATTTATGGGAAGATTTATCCATTAGAAATTCTTATCCTATTGGAATCATATCTAGCATTAATTATATCATTTTTTATTTAAATTAAATCCTATCTAATTTAGGAGATAAATCTGAAATAGATACCTATATAAACCCAATACATCCTCCTTCTATCAGCCATAATTCGAAATTATTTTTAGTCCAATAGAAACTCTAAAATTTGTCATTAAAATTTAGCCCCGCTTTTTAGCAGCAAGAGCAACTTGGAACGACGATATCTCCTAGCTCCGAACTCCGTTTCGCCTCCAATTTTTTTTTAAAGAAGCGTATCGAGGCAAGGTTTCCAAAAACATATTTTAATAGACAAAATTCTTTCTGCAGATTTTTACAAAACTGTTTGAGTATCTAGTGTCCCAAAAATAAACGTGTTTAAGTATTTTTGCAATTTCGGGAGATTCCGGAAACGAAAATGCGATCCGTTTAGTTTTTCGAAAGGCTAATACGAAAACCTATACCATATCCTAACTTCAGAATTTATTAAATAAATGTAATAGGTGTAGTATTACTTATTATTAGATAATAGACTATTTTTAGCATCTGAAGTTGTTCCTGCACCTTCCTCTTTGTGCCCTATTGTTGATTCGTCGCCAGGACATCATCTTACCTCACTCGGACAACAGGCAAGACACCTTGCCTTTACGGTTTAATTTCTTGCTCAATATCATGCATGTTTTATTTCTTGTTCTTTCAAAACCATATGTAGTTGCAAATTATTATACTTTACTTTTTTATGCACTTGGCCTAGAGTTAAGGGACCACCTTTGTTTGTGCCGCATTCATTGTCTCGACACATGTGTGCCACGATGTCACGTGTCTCATATAGATTCAGACTTGCGTACCGACCGTACATCGGTGCATACAGGACGAGCATTAGGATATAACTACTAATATAGTTGTCTAGAAGACTTAGCTGTTATTAGAAATATCGTGGTGTAGATTCAGCACGAGTAGTTCATGGGGAGGGTGAAGACAGTTATTAGGCGTAGGGGCTTTCACATATTTACTTTTCTCTAGCAGCCATTTGTGACTCAGCCAAGAGCTAGTGTGCCGTGCACTTATTTACTTTTCTCTAGATGCCACTAGTGCCTCGGTTGAAACACAAATGTGTCGTGCGTTTACTTTCCTCTAGCTGCCATTAGTGACTCACCCAAGAGCTAGCGGCCGTGCATTTATTTTTCTCTAGATGCCCCTTAGCTCTCACTCGAGTGCTAATAGGCCGTGCATTTAATTTTCTCTAGACGCCACTAGTGCCTTGGTTGAAACGCTAACGTGCCGTGTTTCTAGTCTCGAGAGCCCTTGTGTGGAACGTTGTCTTCAAAGTGCATTTCACATAGAATGGTTAAGGACCTTTATTTGTTTAGTCATATATTTACTTTTATGATGAGCTTCTATTATTCAGTTATTGGCATGATATTATGTGTCTTGTTACGTCCCTCTAAGGACCTGGTTATCTCGCTAGGTGTGTGCTCTTGTCTTACGTAGGTGTTCTAGCTCTAGCCGTGATCATCGCTATATCTTCGAGGATGATTGCAATTGGATCATCTTCACTTCGCTCGCTAAACTTATTTCATTTTCCATGTATTTCGTGCTTTGCTTGTTGGTAGTGGATTTGTCTTCGCCCAACGAATGTATCATAAATATTCAAGTTGATTTTTATATTATTATTCTTTTCATTTTGGATGAGATTTAGTTTGTCTTGGATTATCGTATGTATACAGCTGGCATGTTTACGTTCCTAGTCCTACGTATTTTAGGACTGAGGCGTTACATCCAGCATCCTCCTTCAAGAACTTCGCAATCGACGGCTAGGTGCCTGAATCAGCGACATCTGTTATAGCGAGGTCCTAATTTCTTCCCTTGGTATCCGCCGTGGCGCCCATTGTTCGGATGCTTGGTCACATTGTTTCCTTCTGCATGGCTAGGGCGCTTATGATTGTATGTATGCATAGTACCAGCAGTACTGGGGGATATAGACGCTCAAGGTGTAGAACGTGATTCAGGGACTCGCCCATTGTCTTGTATTTCGGAACTGACACATGAGCAGTGATAGAGGGCCTCAAACCCACTTCAAACCGTCGAGCGCAACTCTCCATTGTAGGCAAGAACGATCCAGCAAATTTGGTCAGTTTATTGAACTCTGATGCGTACTGTCGTACCGTCATATTCTCTTACTTCAGCTGTATAAATTTATTCTACTTTTCTTATCGAATGGCTGCAGGAAGGTACTCGATTTTGAATGCCTGTCAGAATGTGGCCCAAGAGATTGCCGCTGTCTTGTCGTTACGTCGGATCGCTCATTTTTGCACGGACCACCAGTCATGCGTGTTCAGTCAGAGTAAAAGCTGAGCACATACAAGTTTCTTGGACTCATCAATGCCTAAAAGCTCGAACCGGTCTTCCAACTACTCCAACCAATCGATCGCCAAAGAAGGGTCTTCAGTACTGCATAAGGACGTTCTGCAATTTTTTGTAAATTTTGACACCTCAAAATTGGAACTCCTTGGTGTTGCAGGTAGTCGCTCGGGTACCTTCGGCTCAATTTCGATCGATTGGACCGCAAGCTCAGTTACGGCATGAGTCATTATAGAGTTGTCGTTGGCCACAACTGTCTGGATGATTTGCTAAAGAGTATCAAGCTGCTTCTGCTGCAACTTGAATTGCGCATCGAATCGAGCCTCAAACTGAGTATGTCGTGCCTCAACTTGTCTCCGCTGGTCTTCAAAATGTTGTCAATGCTGTTCGTTCAGGCGCTGATTGGCCTCGGCCTGACATTGTTGCACTACCAGAATGCACATAATCTGTTCCATGGGTTCCATAGGGGTGTTTGAGGGTCCCTCTCCCGAGCTGCTCGAGCCATTCAAAGCACTTACTTCGTTCCCTCCTGCAGCTTCTCGGACTTCTGGGATTAGAAGGCAACTCATATTAGTCACAAAAAATATTACGGACTCACTGTATGGAACAACTCATCTCATTGACACAAGGCAAAAGGTTCGAAACTCAAACAGAAGGCCAAAGGACGTAAAGCTGTGCTTTGATACCATTATTCCATGCCCCAATTCCGAAGAATCGATAGTCGTCCTCCAGGCGTGATGCCGTGTGAACCTAAGTTGTGATCGCAAAAGGCATAATCATAAGTTTATCCGAAACACAATACAAGAGAGTGCGCAGAGTAAATTGAACACATTATATAGAAGAAACTTAAGCTTTATTGATAATAAACATCATATTACAGACTCGATACAAGGTGCCACGCGGGCTACAAACTGACTCCATTACAAAATGAACGTCGATGAGATAGCTATTCCATACATAGCACCCCTTTATACAACCAAAGTATGCAGACACCTGGGATAGGAGAGAGTCGAGACATCTCATCTTGGACAGTTGCAGAGTCTTCAAAAGAGATTGAGTCAAGGCTTCGCACGCATGGACGAAGATTCAAAACACATGAGCGATGTCTTCAGTCACGCGGCATGATCTTCCTCATTTATAGCACCTGTGGAGAGCAAGGATCGGTACAATCAATGTGTACTGGCGAGTGGTTAATTATTTTTTATGCTCTCATTTGGTTCAAGAATTTAGATAAAATATACAACTTGTTTTTGTGGTCTTTCTAGCCATCCTAGTCAGTTTCATGCAAGCAATTTGATGAAACATAAATAAGGAGAATTTACGTTAGAACTTACCCACGGTAGAATATGCCATGCAACATAAAGCTTACCATATTCTTCCATGTCATATTGCATAACATAAGTTTAACAAGTGCATATTTGCGGAGGTCATTGGCATGAAAACCATTCTGGACATACCTTGGTTTAGAAGGTGCACATTCAATACGGATAACGAGCCCCGTTGAAGGAGCACCGAATACCCGCGGTACAATCCAGCATAGCTATCGTGTTTCTTCCTAGGCCGGATCGGTCCCGTGGTCCCGGAATACCATCCAAAGAAACAATCGCCCTTATATACAAGTTGTCCATGACCGTGCTACATTAACAAGTGATTTAAGGCACGTTTTTTGCTATCGTTGCGACAACTTTATAATCGATTCATTTCTTGGTTTTACATATCATGAAATAATGCTCTCTCTTTTGTAGAACCTTATCTTTTCTCTTTTTGAGCGTGAAACTTGTATTTTTCGAATAAATCATTCAAATTTGATACAGTTATCCCAAGTTCTTATTTTTGAGATAGAGGGTCGAGGTGAAGGAGGTCAGCCACTCACCTTGATTTCTGTTCGAGGCGAAAGACTTATTGGTCATGCTAGACGTCGCCTACACGATTACCTGAAATCGCACAAACAACTGATTAGAACACTGTATTATTCAAGGAGTTCGATATATAAATGCGAGTTCGAAATGCAAGCCATAAAAGCATTCACGAAAATGTTCACAAAAACGCATTCAGAAAACCAAAGCCAAAACCAGCGCAAGTACGGCGTAAAAAATAGAGCAACGGGATATCTCTCCCGACTCAGCCGCAGAGTCTATCCTCAAGGCACAACCCTCTGAATATGGGAATTGATTCCGAAGAAGCATTTCCATAACGAGAAAAGGATCTTAATTCAATTGTTTTCATTTGATCGATTTGATCGATCCCGACCGAATCGATAACGACAGTGTTCCTTTCTCGCGTATCCCATGGACGGAGAACGGGGCACTACATGGCGAACTAAATTATCCGATCATAGCATTCTTGTGATAAGCTAAAATCAGACTTGAGGTTCAATAGCCTCATCACCACCGACAAAATCGAATGAGTATCACAACCTGGGTATATAAGAGTATATGCATCCTTGAACATATCATAAAACTCATTTGCATTAAGAGTCGGATCCTTCGGATCAAAACTAGGTTTGGCCAAATAAAATATCATCTCCCGTGCCATGTTTCGTTGTCTATATTCGAAGTTATCTCTATGAGTGGACTCTCGAACCTTTGCATTAAAGCAGGACTGGTATTGCAAAAAAAAATGTTTTCCTTAAGTTGTCCCCTCCTTATAGTTATGTACAGATCCTTTCTTGTAGAGATGCTCCCTCACAAGATCCACCTCTTTGAATGGTCTATTATACCATTCGACACAAGGGAACTTGATAAGCCTCTTGTTAAGATATGGAGCCGATTGCTAAATCAGACATCCTTGATAATGGGCCGTTTATTTACTGCAGCATGTAAATAAAGATCAGATCCTTATCTTTTTTGGTACCTCCTATATGGTGTTACAGAGAAAATATAGGAGGATCATGATCTCCTATACCTTTTTTGATATGGTTTGATCATTGTTCATATATATGGGAAGAGGTGTTTGAAGCCTCTTCATGTGATCGAAAAAAGAGAGGAGAGTTCTGTAATCCATTCATTCCTTTAATAAAAGAAGTTCCTGTGGCAATTGGAGGACGTACCCATCTTGGGGTGAACCTCGTTAAATCTTGGTGTCTTCTTCAACTTGTTTATCTTTAATTATATATTGTTCTTCATTAAAGGTTTATAGATAGCTGTGATTCTTGCTTGTTCTGACTGCCATAGAAGTTCCTGACAAGTGGTACCAGAGCTAGGTCAAGGAGGTTTCGTTGCGAATTTAATTTCATAGGAGAACTTCAATTCGAGTGGGAGCCATGACATCAGACAAAGTAAAGTTTAAGATCGACAAGTTCGATGGACAAAACTTCACATTCTGGAAGATGCAAATAACAGATTACTTGTATTCTAAAGATCTATACCTACTATTGGAAGGATTGGCGAAGAAAGGAGAGATGAACAATAATGACTGGGAGATCTTGGATCGAAAGGCGATGAGTGCAGTCCGGCTTTCTCTCACATCGTTCGTACTGTTTAATATTGCTGACGAGACGACAACTGAAGGCCTCATGAATTCTTTGTCGAAGATGCATGGAAAGCCATCTGCATCAAATAAAGTGTTTCTCATGAAGAAACTCTTCAATATGAAATTAACTGATGGTATCTTTATTGCGTCCTACACAAATGATTTTAATAATCTAATCACACAACTGAAAGCAGTAGATGTCACTTTTAGAGATGAATTGTAGGCATTATGGATTTTTTCAGGCTTACCTAGCAGTTGGGATAGTCTAGTTATTGCGGTTAGTAACTCTACTGGTTCAGAAAAATTAAGGTATAAAGATGTGGTTAGTGTGATACTCGAGGAAGAATCTAGAAGAAAATCATCAAGACATATTGAGGCTACTGGGAGTGCCTTCAATGTAGAAGGACGTGGAAGGGCTCTAGAGAGAAATGGTCGACAGAATCATGGGTACAAATCCAAGTCAAGGAGGAGTAAATCAAGAAATCCAAACAACAGAGGAACCTTCAAGTGCTACAATTGTGAAAACCCCGGACACTTAGCAAGAAATTGTAGATTTCCTAAATGAAATCAAGAAAAATATGAGAGTCAAAATAAAAATGTTGGAGTAAATATTATGGAGGCCAGTAATGATGCAGATGCTCTAATTTGTGCTCTCAATGGTAGACTGGAGACGTGGATTGTTGACTCTGGTGCTTCATTCCAAGCCACATGGAATGCTGATGTGTTGAGTAATTACAAGAAGGGAGACTATGGCAGAGTCTACCTTGGTGATGATGAACCATACAAGATTGTTAGAGTGGAGATGTAAAACATCTTATGTCCGATGGGATGGAATTGAAGTTAGAGAAGGTCAGACATGTACCAAGTTTGAGGCACAGTTTGATTTCAGTCGACCAGTTGTCTGAATCTAGTCTGAAGACCTCCTTCACCAAGTATGCATGGAAGGTAAGCAAAAATGCATTGGTGATAGCACAAGGAAAAAAAGAAGGAACATTGTATGTGACGTCTAGCTCCACCCATAGTGCGATAGCATTAGCAGCAGCAACAGTGAGTCCAAACACATCGTACTGCAGGTTGGGACATATAAGTGTGAAAGGAATGCAAATGATGCACTCTAAGGGAAAACTACCAGGTTTGAAGTCAACTGAAATTAACTTATGTGAAGACTGTATTCTAGGGAAAAAACATAAAATTACCTTCAACAGATGGAAGACAATGAAAGCTTCTTAAGTTGGAGCTCGTTCACACAGATGTTTGGGGGGCCACACCAGTAGCATCAATAGGTAATTCTCGTTATTTTGTCACATTCATTGATTATGCATCTAGGAAGCACTTGGTATATTTTATGAAGAACAAGTCTGATGTTTTTCAAGTGTTAAAAAATTGGAAGGCTGTTGCAAAACTTGAGACATGTACAAAGTTGAAATGTCTGAGGTCAGATAACGGCGAGAAATATTACAGTATTGAGTTTGAAAAATATTGTGTTGAGAATGACATTAGGCATCAGAAGACCATGCCAAGAACACCACAACATAACGGTGTGGCTGAGAGAGCTAACCGAACACTTTTGGAGAGAGCTAGAAGAATGCATCTGCACTCAGGATTACCCACCCAATTTTGGGCTGAAGCTGTAAGTAATGCTACTTATTTAATTAATCGTGGACCATCAGTTGCTTTGAACTTTGCAATTCCTGAAGAAGAATGGACAGGGAAAGCTGTGAGCTTGTCACACTTTGAAGACATTTAGGTGTGTAGCTTATGTTATGATAGATCCGCATGAGAGGTCCAAACTTGATGCCAAGTCCAAGAAATGCACTTTGGTTGGATACGGAAGTGATGAGTTTGGTTACAAGTTCTATGCTCATGAGAAGCAAAAAATTGTGAGGAGTCGAGATGTGATTTTTAATGAGAATGTGATGTATAAAAATAGTGTTACTCAGGTTGATATTAGTTGCAAGAAAATTGAGTTCCACATTCCAGAAAACAAGATCTTGAAGCCAAGGACAGAGAATCAACAAAATGTGGATGCTACTGAGAAGCCACATATTAAGCAGCCGACGAATGAGGAAATAGAAGTTACAGAAGATGAGAATACATCTATATCGTCGACACAACCAATAATATTGAGAAAGTCCACCAGAACTACTAGAGGGAAGGCTCCTGTAAAATATTCACCCTCACTCCATTATTTATTGTTGACAGATAATGGAGAACCGAAATCTGTGAAAGAAGCTACTCAGATAGACACTCGTGTTGAGTGGGAGTCTACAGTGGATGATGAGATGAAGTCCTTGATGAAGAATCATACATGGGAGCTAGTGAAGCCTTCGGCACAAAAAAAAGTCTTGCATAATCGCTGGATATACAAGATTAAAGTCGAACCCGATGGAAGCAAGAGATAGAAGGCAAGGCTCGTTGTGAAATCGAGCAAAAGCATGGTATAAACTTTACTAAAAAAATTTCTCCAGTAGTGAAATTGAATACCATTAGAACTGTTCTCAGTATAGTAGCAACAGAGAATTTACATCTAGAGCAAATAGATGTGAAGACCACTTTCCTCCATGGTGATTTGGAGGAAAAAATATATATGCAGCAACCCGCAGGATATGTGAAGACAGGACATGAGCACTTAGTGTGTAAGCTGAAGAAGAGCCTCTATGGCTTGAAGCAAACCCCGAGGCAATGGTACATAAAGTTTGATTCTTTTATGAAGGAGAATGACTACGGGAAGTGTCATTCCGATCATTGTTGTTATTTCAAGAAGTTTGACAACTCATATATTATTTTGCTCCTATATATTGATGATATGCTCATCGCAGGATCAGATATGAAAAAACATCAATGACTTAAAGGAGAAGCTCTCTAACAGATTGGAGATGAAAAATTTGAGGGCTGCAAACCAAACATTGGGAATGAGAATTACCAGGGACAAATCAGCAAAGACTTTAAGGGAGAACGCGAAACCGGTGTCTATTCCTCTAGCAGTCAATTCAAGTTGTCAAAGGAGATGACACCCAGAACTCAAGAGAAAGAAGTAAAAATGACAAAGGTACCCTATGCATCAGCAGTCGGAAGCCTTATGTATGCGATGGTTTGTACTCATCATGATATTGCATATACATTCGGCTTGGTGAGCCGATTCATGAGCAACTACGGTAAGGAGCATTGGAATGTCGTGAAGTGGATTTTTAGATACTTGAAAGGGACTGCAAGTCATGCGTTGGTATATGGAAAAGCTGAAATGAAGTTCTATGGATATGCGGACTCTAATCTAGCAGGAGATTTCGATAGTAGAAAGAGTACCACATGATATGTATTCACTCTCGGAAGTGGAGCAATCAGCTAGATTTCTAGACTGCAGAAGATCATTGCTTTGTCAACAACGGAAGCTGAATATATAGCCATGACGAAAGCCTACAAGGAGTTGATGTGGTTAAAGACACTCCTCAGTGAACTCAGAAAGTAGCAAGAACATTGTATAATGTACTGTGACAGCCAGAGTGCAATTCATTTGGTTAAGAACTCAGCATTTCACTCACGGACGAAACACATTCAAATACGATATCACTTCATTCGGAAGAAGGTAGCAGAAGAAGAGTTGAGCTTAAAGAAAATTCACACAAATATGAATCCAGCCGACATATTGACAAAGTTAGTACCAGCCGATAAGGTGAGGTTGTGCTCAACCTCACTCGGCCCTTGCAAATGATGAAGGAAGGCACAGCCACAGGAATTCACAGGGTCTGATTGCTTGATGGAGGATAAGAAGAACTCTAAATGGTGCAATCATCTCCAAGTGGGAGATTTGTTAAGATATGGAGCCGATTGCTAAATCGAACATCCTTGATAATGGGCCGTTTATTTACTGTAACATGTAAATACAGTTCAGATCCTTATCTTTTTCGGTATCTCTTACATGGTGTTACAGAGAATATATATAGGAGGATCATGATCTCCTATATATTTTCTTGATATGGTTTTGATCATTGTTTATATATATGAGAAGACGAGTGTGAAGCCTCTTCGTGTGATCGAAAAAGAGAGAGAGTAGAGTTATGTATTCCATTCATTCTTTTAATAAAAGAAGTTCCTGTGGCGATTGGAGGACGTAGCCCATCTAGGGGTGAACCTCGTTAAATCTTGGTGTCTTCTTCATCTTGTTTATCTTTAATTATATATTGTTCTTCATTAGAGGTTTATAGATAGCTGTGATTCTTGCTTGTTCTGACTGCCATAGAAGTTCCTGACACCTCTCATCCATGAAATCAGGTTGGCTAATGGCTTATTTTCGAAATTCCTTAACGCCTATCTTGAAATTATCATTCAGACCAATTTTACTCTCATATTGCTAATTATACATCCATGTACGGTCAACTAATTGCTTTCTTAGCCTGACTCTTCCCCATATATATTCAAACAATATGGATTAGATACAAATTATAATTTTTTATATAAAAAAATCGCCAGGCCAGGGTCGATCAAACTAGATATGTAAACATAAACAAAGTGACTTGAATTTGATTTAATCTTGATATATGGTTATAATGTCCATGGACTTGAGTTGGCAAGGTTTGTCATATTAACTCTCAAGAGGAGCTTACTCCAGACTCTTTCTTGGCCTGACAATGCTAGCACATGTTACCTACGTACAATTACACTCGATGTTGTAATTAGTACATGACTAACTAATAGCTAGCCAACATCTTAATCAACTTCAATCTAAAATTAGTTGAGTGTAACATTTATGAATATTTGGTTGATTGTTCCATATTATAATCTTTTTTGTTGTATGTGTGTCAACAACAACAAAACTTTGTCCTAAACTCAGACTGCTACATGAATTCTTTCTTCCATGGCTGGGTTAAATCCCATCTCCTCAATAATTTTGGATATGTCATGCCCTCATTACCATCTCATAGTATGTTTATTTTATCTACTCTTACTTTCTGGAGTTTCTTTATGTGGGAAATGTAGGATTGTATCACTTCTCCTAACTGGCTATTTTTGTCGGTCATTATTTTTTAAAAATTTTTGAGTGGCACCCCACTTGATTGGTCTATTTATGCGGTGCATCCCACATTATTTGCATATTGTATAAGTTATCCTACTTTGGACGAAAAACGTCCAAAACTAACATGAGTAGAGATGAACCCAGTTTATGTGACTTAAATACCCTTGTCCGTTGTTGTTCCCTTACGAGAGGAGAATTTCTTACGAAAATACCCCTCTCATGTGAAAAAGTGCCAAAACACTCTTTCTTCCCCATTCCTCTGTTATTTTGGTATAGCTTCCCCCTCTCGATCAAGATTTTACTGTCGCATCTTGTGTAGTTCCCCCTCTCCCTCTCGTCTAGCCTGATTCATGAAGTTTCTTATAGAAACATGTAGGTAACAGTCCACGACACTTTTGTTTGATCAATTAATTTTGGTTTATGTGAAAGTTTATTTTGATTTCGTTTAATTTTGCTCAAAAATTTCCAAATCGAAGGGAGAAGGAGCTTCCATGGCGAGCCAAACAGGGTATTCATTTCAATTTTAGGGTTTACATATTGTATATTGTTTTCTTTCGAATTTTAGGGTAACATTGTTTGAAATTAACTAGGAATCATATGTTGTTTGTGTGCTGAAATTAGGATTTAGGGTTTAGGAATCATACTTGTGAAAATTATTTGTGCATGGTACAGGTACATGTTGAAAGGATTAATTTGTTCTTCTGTTAGGAATTGTTAGGATTCAAATTTACTACCATTTATTACAGAAAGTACATGGTTAGGTTCCATATACATGGTACTTTAGTTGTGCATGAAGTGGACCCAGACTTGATCTCCCTGCTGGATATTCCTTATGTAGTCCAGAGTAACTATATAGAGGCCAGATATAAGTACTATTGGGTTGATCAGATAAAAGATGGAGAAACAGTTGATCTGTTATCTGATACAGGTTTATTGGACATGTTCCATAAGCAACTTCCTGACCAAGAAGGAGAGCTACACTTATATTTAGAAGAGAAAAATCTTCCTAGTAAGCAAGGCACACCATCTAAGAAGAATTTGAAGAGAGTATTGGGCGGGAGTATGTTGTATGGGGGAGTATGTTGTGGAGGGAATTTGAACAGAGGATGCAGATGACTATTGGGGGGGAGTATGTTGTCCTTACAGAGAACAACCAAGAAGAGTGGGGGGAAGAGACAGAATTTTAGAGGCATTATGCTGAGAAGAAAAAGCTCCCAATTGATGAAATTGACCCTACAGATGACTATCATAGCTGTGAGTCATCTCCTTCTGAAGGGGTGAAGAAGTTGGCCAAGATGTTGATGATCTATACAGTAAGGGTGAGATGGGTGAGGAGCAATACACAGCTCCAGTGGTAAGTGGCCTAGTCCTATGGCAGCAATGGACAACTCCTGAGGAGTGCAGAAAGTATTTGAGGTCCTGTGCCATACATAAA
Source organism: Iris pallida (assembly GCA_029216955.1). Lineage (NCBI taxonomy): Eukaryota > Viridiplantae > Streptophyta > Magnoliopsida > Asparagales > Iridaceae > Iris > Iris pallida. The sequence continues at coordinate 8,408,311 of JANAVB010041818.1, read as the reverse complement.
GAACAGATTTGAGATTAAGTTTGTGAAGAATGATGGCACTAGAATCTGGGGGGTGTCAAGATAAAGCGTGCCCATGGATGTTTAGGGTAAGAATTTCAAGTTCTGACAAGATTGCCTGTACTCTAAGGCAGTTGAATGAGGAGCACACTTGTGGGCACACCTCAAATCTACATAACATAATGGCTAATAGCAAATTCATAGCTGAAGTGTTAGAAGATGATATCAAGGCACACCATACTTCATGGAAGGCAAAGGATGTACAGAAGCAGATGTGGTCTAAGTGCACTGTGAAGGTCTCATATTGTGTCACGACCTGCACCCTAGGTAGGGGCACAAGTGCGTGACAACGTCCAGCCTACACCGTAAAAACGACGTAGAACGTTGTAGGTCTACGAACCAACAAACAGTATAAAATAACCTAACATCTCCGCACGAAGGTATATGATATGAAATACTGATAACTCAATCACAATCTAGAAGGAAGAAGTATGGCACAAAAAACCAGATAGATAGAAAACCACAAGTGCAATATCCAGCTCAACAACGAGAGAGAGACACAAGTAATATAGTTATACAATCCCAAAATATAATATAATATAAGTAGCAAGCTGGAGACAAGGTCCAGTACAAACAACTCTAACTAAACAATAGGTAAAGTCTCGTTAGGCGGAGCTAAGCCCTGCTGGACCAAAGTCTCCAAGTCTAAGCCCACTACGTCATCCGGACCGTAGTAGGTACAGTAATCCTCCTCATCAGCATCTATAATATTTTTTCAACATATCCAGTCAGGGTGGAACGAGTAAAATCAACTAACAACAGTTCGCAAGATATGACAAAAGCTATAAGACTGTAAATAGAGAGTATATACAAGAAAATCATGGAATGTATATGTGAGTATCATGGCAAGGTAAGCTATAAATCTAGAGCTAGAACAAGGCAAGTAAAACTGATCATGTCCTGTACAAGAATCAAGAATCATCTATCTAAGTGAGTGTGTACTAGTTTCAACATGTGACCGGCTTGGGTCTGTACAAGGTCTACTGGCCTGGTTAATCATACATGGAGTGTATGATTAACACTTACAAGATCTATAAGAGTAATAAGGTGGACAATGACCACACATCTACACTAATACTCCCCGTTCCCAACTGGTAGAGTGGATCCAAACAAGACACGTCACGACGCCGGATTCTACTAGAAGGGAGCAAGTCTCCTCGAGAATCGGTATCCATATACTGCACAAGAACTACAAGGGGGCTTACACAAGATATACCAAGATAACGAGGAATAACATCTCATGTCGGGATCCATGAATGCCAACCCGTGTGACCAATGTGTCGAGAACAAGCATATTTACACTAATTACATGAAATATAACAATCACCGTAAATTAGAAAAGTGTCAGAGAAAGTACTCGCCTGTAATGTGATGGATAGATCGACTGAGTCTAAGAACAGTGCCTCGAGGACCTATAGATGGAATAATGTATCAATATAATGTTTTGGAAGTGAAATTAAGTCATATTGAGTCAAATAGGTCAAGACACGTCAAACTTAGTCAAACTAGGTCAAACAAGGTCAAACTAGATTGTACAGGGTCGATCTAAGTCAGTTTAGGCCTAACTAGGTCAAACTGGGTCAATGCAAGTCAAACGAAATTAATCTAGGTCGATTTAAGTCAACGGTTGACTTACAATTGACTTTTGGTCAACTGGTCAACTCTGGTCAACCCTAGGTCAACTCTAGGTCAACTTTAGGTCAAACTTGACTAACGTTGACTAACAGTTGATTTTGGGTCAACTGGTCAAGTTTGGTCAAGTTCTAAGCTATTTTAGGCTTCGGTTGACTTTTGGTCAAAATAGTCAACCGGGGTCAACCAAGGTCAAAGCTAGTCCAAGTCCACTATTCCTAACCATTACCAACCATAATAACCTAATTTTAACTATATCTTAAAGTATTAAACCCATATGTTGAGAATCGGGTATTATCCCTACTTAACCCATTTACCCGTCTACTATAATACTAAGGCCAAGTAGCTTTACCTTAGGAGTTTCACTCCCGGCTTCCTAGGGTAGTAGGATACTAGCCTACACTATCATTACCTACCAAGCTTCCTAGGTAGAGTGGACATCCAGTCCATCTTACGGCCCATGTTGTCGACTTATCGATTATCTTGAGTATCGCGAGATACTCAATGATATCGTGCGATACCATCGTCCTACTTCCACACGAAACCCCGATTTCAACTCGGGAGGCTACTCACAAAATCTAATTCACATTATCTAAGTCTCATCCAATTTTGGACGCGTTTCGACACTCGGAACTCAATTTCTCCCTTCACTAATTTCTGATTCACTCACACACACACTCTCTTTAACTCACTTTACACACACACTCATAGGACAATTTGGAGGATTATTTTGGGAGTATATTAGGGAGTATATATGTATATATATATATATATATATGGGTATATATACGTATATATATAGGTATATAAGTATATATATAGGGGCTTTTAGGGGGGGTTTAATAGGCTAAAATGGAGGGGTTTAATGCTACTGCTGCTGCTATGTTGCTCCTACTGCTGCTGGTGTTAGTGCTGCTGCTGTTGCAGCTATATGCTGCTGCTGTTGTGGAATTTGGGGGGGGGGGGGGGGCACAGCAGCTCCTTCCCCCCCCACCCACCCCCCACAGCTGCTGTTGCTCCCTTCCTTTCCCCCTTTCTTTTCATTCTCTTTCACCCTCTCATTCTCTCCATCTCACTCTCTAAAACCTCTTTAAAATCACACACATCCATATATATATATATATATTTATATATATATATATATATTTATATATAAATATATAAATATAAATATAAATATAAATATAATATATATATATATATATATATATATATATATATATATGGACACACAAACTCATGGACACAAACACTAATCCTAGTCCTCCTAGGAGTCTCCCATAGGCCTCAAATCTCTACACAAGGGTCACAACTATGGGGTGGTTCCTATGGGCTCCAAAATCAATAAAATTCATAGGAAATTGAATTAGAGAATACGTAATTACCAATTAGGAGTAAATCCTAATGAAATTCTCTCCGATTCGAAGATTCTCCAAGAATGGACACTTCCACCTTGCACTTCTCTTCCAAACTTAGGTAGCACCCTCCCTTGATGGTATAGAGAGGTTCTATGGAAGAAATTTGGAGGAAAATGGGAGTTTGAGAGATCAAATCTCAAAATCTAGGTTTAGGTTTTGGGGGAAATCAAATTTGGGGAAGAACTTGCGAGTGGAGGTGAGTTGAATGAAGTGGGAGTTCCTCCCCATGGTGGCCGGCCATAGTAGGGGGTTTGGGGGCATTTGGCTAATGTCCAAAATGCCCTCCAAGCCTCCTTTAGGGCAAAAATTGACTTAAGAGTTTTTCGGGTTTGGAACGGCCAAGTTAAAATCTACAAATTGGCCAATTAAGTCGTGGAAAAATTATCCAAAGATACCAGACTAATTTGTGGGATTTTATGGGCCTTGTCTAACTTAAAATTGGGTCCCGATCAGAGTCTAAGCTACCCCGGGTCCCCGATACAAGTCGGAATGAGCTGAAATTCAAACCCGACTCCAAAAATCCCCAAATAACAATAAAATTAAATAAAAATTTCTAAAATTTCCAAAAATGCAAAAATGACCATTTCATCCCTATTTGTGAAAAGTGGGGGTGACAAGTCTATCCACCTTAAAAAAATTTCGTCCTCGAAATTGAATGAGAACTAACACAGCAACATGAATAGAACAAAGAAAGAAAAGAAAGAATTTTACCTCAAGGCTCGAAGAGATATGGGAATCGCTCCCGCATGTCGTCCTCTCTCTCCCAGGTAGACTCACCTGGAGTGTGGTGCCTCCATGCAACACGAACCAAGGGAATAACCTGGTTCCGGAGCACCTTCTCTCTTCGGTCCAAGATCTCAACCGGCTTCTCTGGATAACTGAGAGTCGGTCCCACTTCGATCTCGGAGTGGTCCAAGACGTGACTGGGATCTGCCACGTACCGCCTTAGCTGCGACACGTGGAAAACGTTGTGCACTCCCTCTAGTGTTGGCGGTAACTCCAGTCGGTAAGCCACTGCACCGACCCTGCCCAAGATACGGAAAGGTCCGATGTATCGTGGACTAAGCTTCTCGCCGCCACCAAAACAAATCGTGCCATGCATCGGAGAAATCCGCAGAAACACAAGGTCACCAACCTAGAACAAAAACACAAGACTTAAATCTTGATTTAAAACAATCACAATCAGACTCAAATACTAGAAAAATCTAAACTATACCTCAAACTCCAACGGCCTCCGGTAGCTATCGGCCCAATGTCGCTGCCTGTCCTGCGCCACCTGAAGTCTACCTCTAATAACCCTGACCTTCTCTGCAGCATCCACTACCATCTCAGGGCCAAGCAAAACCCTCTCGTCGACATCATCCCAAGACAAGGGAGTACGACACCTCCGTCCGTATAGAGCCTCAAAAAGTGACATCTCTTTACTGGCTTGGTAGCTGTTGTTGTAAGCAAACTCTACCAAGTGAAGGTGGTCCTCCCAAGATCCCCCGAAGTCCAAGACACACGTACGAAGCATATCCTCAAGGGTCTGAATCATCCTCTCCGACTGCCCGTCTGTCTGGAGGTGGTATGCGGTACTGAACTTGAGCGATGTGCCCAAGCTAAGCTGCAAACTCCTCCAAAAGTGGAAAGTGAATCGGCTATCATGATCTGAGACTATACTCACTGGAACCCCATGCAATCGGACTATCTGCCGCACGTACATCTCGGCCAACCTCTCCATCGACAAACCCACCTTGAAAGGCTTAAAGTGGACCAATTTTGTCAATCGATCAACAATGTCCCAAATCGCATCCTTTTCTCCTGGTGAGCGTGGAAGTCCAGGCACAAAGTCTATAGTGATATGCTCCCACTTCCACTCGGGAATGGGTAGTGGCTGGAGCAATCCACCGGGTCTCTGCCTTCCGGCTTTCACCTGCTGGCACACCAAGCATCTAGAAACGAACTGAGCCACCTCACGTTTCATGCCATACCACCAAACATGATGTCTCAAGTCTCTATACATCTTGTTGGCCCCAAGATGCATAGAGTACTGAGAACGATGTGCCTCCTGAAGAACCTCCTCCCGAAGTCCTCCGTTCGGCACGCACAATCTAGTACCATGCCTCAACGACCCATCTCCCGCTATAGAGAACTCATCCAACAGTCCTGCCCGGACCTGCTCCCTGATGACCCTCAGACTGAGCTGTTCTGACTCTGTCCATCAGCTCTGACTGCACCTGAAGACCCAACATCTGCTCCTCAAACCCAGGAACTATCACCTCTATGCCCAAGCAATCCAGATCTGCCAGAAGGTGATGATACATCGTCAAACACATGGCTACGGATACCTGCTCAAAGTATCCGCAACCACGTTGGCCTTCCCCGGATGGTACTGTAAGGATATATCAAAATCCTTCATTAGCTCTAACCATCGCCTCTGCTTCATATTCAGCTCCTTCTGGGTAAACGCGTACTTCAAGCTCTTGTGGTCAGTATAAATCTCCACACGCTCTTCGTACAAATAGTGTTTCCACAGCTTCAAGGCAAATATGACCGCTGCCAACTCCAAATCATGAGTCGGGTAGTTCTTCTCATGTGGTCATAACTGCCTAGATGCATAAGCAATTACCTTCCCATGCTGCTGAAGAACGCAACCCAGACCCTTCCCCGAAGCATCAATATAGATCGTGAATCCTCCGGACCCAGATGGTAATGTCAAAATAGGAGCCGATGTCAACCTCGTCTTCAGCTTCTCGAAAGCAGCCTGACTGCAACGACCCGCTCTGCCCTAGCGGAATGCTGATTCAAACGGCAAGTGCAACGACTCAAATGAGCCGTCGACCCGAGGAGTCGGCATCGACCTGATGACAAATCGATACAAGGCTTACATTGGCCCGTCAAGAGAAATCCAGACATAGACTTTTAAAGGCGCGCTCGGAGTATCGCTCGGCCGATGCGAACATCGCTAAGGTGGGTGGCTCCGATGAACCCGTCTTTGCTTAGCCTAGACACATAACAATATGGACACTAATGCTAGAATCGCTAGGCGATAACACCGTACAAGCTAATAAATGACTCAACGCACCTAGCTAATGGAATAATCCCATCTGGTATGCTTATTTAAAACATGGAAAAGAACTCGACAAATATAGAAACTCTTGTACCGCGTTCTACGCTCGTGCTAAGGCACAAGCTTACATTCAAGTCCCTTACGCGTTCAACAATGAAACAATGAATGGGTTACAACAATGAAACGGAAGATTATCGACATAGTCGTTCTGAGTAGAGTATAGCAACATTGAAAGACTTTGGGACCGATGGGTCGCCAAGGCGACTCCCGCACGGGAAGTTGTATAATGTATGAATGAATGAATGAATGAATGAATCAACGAATGAATGAATGAAGACGTGAAAAATGAATGAATGAACGAACAAGTGAAAGAAAGAAATAAAAGAGGGAATAAAAGATAAGACATGAAAGACGTTAGCGACAGGTATGACGGACACGTACAACGGGGATCGCTACCCGCGCTGCACGGACGCGAACCTGGTCGATAATGCATTATGGCTCAAGACAGTCGCTAAGTTAAATGACAAGATAATACGAAATGGTCGTAGACAAACGGCACGGGCGATGGAGAGGAATACCGTGGCCGTCATGGGGAAGGATTCTGCGGCACGGGCGATGGAGAGAATACCGTGGCCGGCCTAGGCAGATTCAGACATGGGGCTTACGGGCTGCTTTGAGTGGGGGCTCGGCCACTCAAGGAGACGTAAGGCCAGGCATTTCAAGAGACTATCAAGGTGTACCAGCCATCACGCTTCGATAGGTGAGAATGCCCACGTTATATGTCCAAAATGGCTTGTGATGCCAGCGACCCATGCATGTAGATTAAGTGGACTATACTGGTGGCAATCTACGTGCAAGTCCTTACATTAAAACAAGTAATCTAAGTTAACTAAATAAAGTGCCTCCTGAACATGCTTGAAATGTAACATCCTGAATATGCTCGAAATGTAACACTCCGAACATGCCTACGACGTGCTAGAACATGCCTACGACGTATTAGAAAACGTGCCCACGACGTACTAGAACCTGAGGCAGGGATAAGCCCTTAACATTGAATGTTTACATGAATCACGTTAACTTACTACATGTGAATTGTTGACTAACTTGGTTTACTTTGGACATGGAAGACTGGACGGTAAGTATGGGTAAGTCGTGCATACATTTCCATGCAGACACTTGAATTCGGTAACACGAGATAGGTCATGAAACATGCCATGAAACTGATCACAAGGCAAGATTAGAAAGACAATGAATGATAGACGATGCAAAAAAGAAAATAGAACGTGTTTGGTAATAATAGCATTGTGGGCGAGCTAGCCTCCCCACCAGTGCATAACAATATACTGATAACCCCACAGTCTGCTTGCAGGATGCATGAGACATCATCGGGTGAGGAGCTTCCCTCGAACGTGCTAAGGCGCAGAGCTATCTCTCGAGCCTTGGAGCGTTGCAAGGAGCGGATGCGCCATATACATGACATAATGTATCGGAACATCGCCATGAATCATTCCATCTTGTAAGCCACTTGGCACGCCTTTTATGTTTCAGAAAGAGAGCTTGAGCGACTTGTAAACTCGGCCTAGAGCCGCTTGTAAACTTCTTGAATATCGATAAAGAGTTTGAATTCGCTTCAGCTTGTGTTCATTTACTTTCCGCTGCAAGTGGGGACACTCTGTGCGAGTCTTTGGCCTAGCTCAAATCGGTCGTTTCTGGACTTGGCCTTACACGGGCGCAACCTAGGCCCGTGCGACATCACGCCTTAGCGAGGACGATCGCTCCTACGGGAGCAGGGCGTGACAGATTGGTATCAGAGCACGGCTTTACGTCCTTGGACTTCACGTCGATTTCTCAGTTTTGAAAGCTTGTCGTTGGAAAAAGAAGTGTACGCTCTCTCTCATTGTGCCTTGGGATGTTCCAAACAATAAGTCTAATATTTTTAAAATCTCGTTCAGGCGTTCAATCGAACGTATTGGTAGGCTATCATTGAATGCATCGGTAGGCCTTTGTGCCGAAAGGTGTCAACTTGTTTTGAATGAAAACACGTGCTAAAGTTAACATGTCGCGTGCATGCCTAACTAGTCCAATGATGACCCTAGCAATTGAGCATGCAAACTCAGAATATAGCCCGCACGAGATGGTTATGCGGCACAACGTAGTCCGCGTGTCGTGCACCTCGACTTTTGGGTGCAATCGGGTTGCGAGCGATATCAAGTATCGCTCGATCGGGAACGGAGATACACTTAGAGTGTACATCGATAGGAACGCTATCGAACTAACACTTAGGCGTGCACGGAAGATTGATTTGGGTTTTGAGGAATAGTGCGAACGACTTAGTACGTCGATACGACGTGAGCGATTATGCTTGAGATTCGTCGAACGAATCTGACAAAAAATATATGTCTTAGCAAATGATGCGCATGTGATTGTGGATTAAATAGGATGGCTCGAATCCGAGTGGTGTATGTGATAGCTTCGAAGAAGGATAAGAGTGAGTGTTGACGACTACTCGAGTGGCTCGAATCCTGAGTAGTGTATGGACGTTATAGAAATTGTTCGAGCAAGACTAAAGGATTACGGAGAGAACGAGTATGTCGGCGAAGCGATGCGATCGTGCAAAGCCTTAGAACGCATCATGCTTAGTTAGTCGTGACTTCGAATGTCCCGAACAGGATGTCGTTCGGACAACTTGTCAATGGGCAACGCGTGTTAGAAAATGATTTGGAACAATGAATGGTCTTGATCGAGGAAACTTAGAGGATCGTACGTACGATTTCGAATTGATTCAAATGAAATGTGACTCAAGTTTTGAACAACGATCTTGAAACGAGCTTGAGGAATAGTGATCGAACTTGATCTTGAATATCGAAAAAATTATGGAATATCCAGTTCGGACAATAGCATCAGTCGTATGACTCGAAATTGGTTGCAAAGGAAGATCGTCAGGTTACGCATATCGTCGATGGTATTGAGGCATATCAAAGATCGATATGTAATAGCTCGGGGGTACTCTGACTCGGCGAATGACGATCGTGCAAATGTCATTATTCTGACGGATGCTATACTCGGGATATTGAAACGTGTCGAGGAAAATATAGACGTGGCTCGAGGATTTTCTGGTTGAATGAATGACGATCGGACTATCGAATAGAGATCTCGGCTTGGATGAAAATGAAATGTTTGGATTGCTTCGACGATAACCCCAACGTCGACATTCTTGTCTTATGCGAGCGCAACTCCAGTCTCGCACATGCGTCACACCGATTAGGGCGATCACTCCGCGTGAGCGCTGGTATGGTGATTCATACAGCGGGGGTGATTGAACTAGCATGGCGTGGCAATTTGTACATTTCGACTTGTGGTTTAACGTGAAGGTAAACTTGAGAATAACTTGGTATGCTTGATAATTGAGCTTGAGGTTACGTAGGTCCAATCCGTATTTCGAGAATGAATTAGTCTAGACGCAAGCAAGAGTTATGCCCCGATGAGAATGACTATTCCACGGGAGCATTATATGGTGATTCATGAACCACCATGGATAATCGGACTCGCGTATAATTGGGACGCAACATATTGTCAAGGCTAGATGAACTCGTGATCGAATACATGAATTGGTTAGAATTGATGATTTGAAATAGATTTGAATATACGTAACGAATGCATTGATACGAATAGGTGATCGTGCTCGATGTTTAGAAATCTGAGTGACGCGAGCTTGGGTAGAAAATTCTGTACTACCGACTTTGGTTTGACCCTAGGATTGGGGTCAGTATTGACATTATTATTGGAGAACTATGATTCCAATCCTGACATTAACTTAGCCTCGAAAAGATGGCCTAGCGGTTAGGTGAGACGCCCCTGTTTTATGTGTTAGCAATCAAAAGATTGATCTTGAGGATTGGCATAGATGGATAGCATGAATCACGAATATAGGAAACCCTGCTCACGAGACTCCGCTGACATGCATATATTTTAGGGACGCCTGAGTATGTGCACGATGCGACTCGAGTGAGAATGACAAATTCTCTATCATGCGGCTTGGCTGAATGCATGTATTTTGGGGACGCCTGGAATGCATGCACGATCCAGCCAAGTGATACGTTGAGTTCAAGCATGACTTAAGGAATGGAAGAGTGTCGAGAACTTGGAATCGTGTTGAAAAAAGGAATGATACTAGTACGAGCGTGGCTCAGAATCAAAGAAACGTGTAGGTAGAGTGTACGTGAATGACGAAGAGATTGGCCCCAAACGAAGGAATGATATGGAATCGATATCGTACAAGTAAAAGTTGGCATAACGAATTGAACCATTGATAGGAAGATATACTCGATGATAGTGTAATACTTGGTCTTGAATCGGACGAAATTTACTTAGACTTGGTCGACCCCGCTAAGAAGAAATCCTAGTGATTTTGTGGACACGAACGCTTGAGAAGCGAATCGGGTCATCTCGATGACCGAGATAAACGAAAGTGAGTTTGCCTCAGCCCACGACCCGCACATTTGACGAATTACAACGTGCCTTGTACGACTATTTCAGTCCCATGACACGAAGAAATAGCAACCAACACGAAGAAACACTTGAATTGAATGAAGTACCATCAACTCTAAAATGAGTGAAAAGTTATTCAATAAAATCGACCAAGTGCAACACGAAACTTGGAGAGGTATCGAGTATAGTTCGATGCCATCGAACGATAGAGCCGTTCGATAAACTTGTCTAAAAAACACGAAGATACAAGTTAAGGAATGGTAGGATGACCTGCACTCAGGAAGTCTCGAGGACGAGACTTAATTTGAGTGGTGTATTATGTAACGACCCGCTCCGCCCTAGCGGAATGTCGATTCAAACGACAAGTACAACGACTCAAATGAGCCGTCGACCCGAGGAGTTGGCATCGACCTGATGACAAATCGATGCAAGGCTTACATTGACCCGTCAAGAGAAATCCAGACTTAGACTTTCAAAGGCGCGCTCGGAGTATCGCTCGGCCGATGTGAATATCGCTAAGGTGGGTGGCTCCGATGAACCCGTCTTTGCTTAGCCTAGACACATAACAATACGGACACTAATGCTAGAATCGCTAGGCGATAACACCGTGCATGCTAATAAATGACTCAACGCACCTAGGTAAGGGAATAATCCCATCTGGCATGCTTGTTTAAAACATGGAAAAGAACTCGGCAAATATAGAAACTCTCGTACCGCGCTCTACGCTCGTGCTAAGGCACAAGCTTACGTTCCAGTCCCTTACACGTTCAACAATGAAACAATGAATGGGTTACAACAATAAAACAGAAGACTATCGACATAGTCATTCCGAGTAGAGTATAGCAATATTGAAAGACTTCGGGACCGATGGGTCGCCAAGGTGACTCCCGTACGAAAAGTTGCATAATGTATGAATGAATGAATGAATCAATGAATGAATGAATGAAGACGTAAAAAATGAATGAATGAACGAACAAGTGAAATAAAGAAATGAAAGAGGGAATAAAAGATAAGACATGAAAGATGTTTACGACAGGTATGACGGGCACGTGCAATGAGACTCGCTATCCGCGCTGCACGGACGCCAACCTGGTCGATAACGCATTATGGCTCAAGACAGCCGCTAAGTTAAATGACAAGATAATATATACGAAATGGTCGTGGACAAACGGCACGGGCGATGGGGGGAATACCGTAGCCGTCATGAGGAAGGATTCTGTGGCACGGGCGATGGGGGGAATACCGTGGCCGGCCTAGGCGGAATCAGACATAGGGCTTATGGGCTACTTTGAGTAGGGGCTCGGCCACTCAAGGAGACGTAAGGCCAGGCATTTCAAGAGACTAGCAAGGTGTACCAGCTATTATGCTTCGATAGGTGAGAATGCCCACGTGATATGTCCAAAATGGCTTGTGATGCCAGCGACCCAGGTATGTAGATTAAGTGGACTACGGTGGTGGCAATCCACGTGCAAGTTCTTGCATTGAAATAAGTAATCTAAGTTAACTAAATGAAGTGCCTCCTGAACATGCTTGAAATGTAACATCCTGAACATGCTCGAAATGTAATACTCCGAACATGCCTATGACGTGCTAGAACATGCCTACGACGTGTTAGAAAACGTACCCACGACATGCTAGAACCTGAGGCAGGGACACGCCCTTAACATTGAATGTTTACATGAATCGCGTTAACTTACTACATGTGAATTGTTGACTAACTTGGTTTACTTTGGACAGGGAAGGTCGGACGGTAAGTATGGGTAAGTTGTGCATGCATTTCCATAAAGACACTTAAATTCGGTAACACGAGATAGGTCATGAAACATGCCATGAAACTGATCATAAGGCAAGATTAGAAAGACAATGAATGATAGACGATGCACAAAAAAAAATAGAACGTGTTTGGTAATAATAACATTGTGGGCGAGCTAGCCTCCCCACCAGTGCATAACAATATACTGATAACCCCACAGTCTACTTGCAGGATGCAGGAGACGTCATCGGATACGGAGCTTCCCTCGAACATGCTAAGGCGCGGAGCTATCTCTCGAGCCTTGGAGCGTTGCAAGGAGCGGATACGCCATATACAGGACATAATGTATCGGAACATCGCCATGAATTATTCCATCTTGTAAGCCATTTGGCACGCCTTTTATGTTTCAGAAAGAGAGCTTGAGCGACTTGTAAACTCGGCCTAGTGCCACTTGTAAACTTCTTGAATATCAATAAAGAGTTTGAATTCGCTTCAACTTGTGTTTATTTACTTTCTGCTGCAAGTGGGGACACTCTGTGCGACTCTGTGGCCTAGCTTAAATCGGCCGTTTCTGGACTTAGCCTTGTACGGGCGCAACCTAGGCCCGTGCGGCATCATGCCTTAGCAAGGACGATCGCTCCTACGGGAGCGGGGCGTGACACTGATACTCATCAGTCCAGACGAACTCCACGTCCTTCCTGGTGAGTCTAGTCATCGGCTCTGCTATGCGAGAGAAGTCCTGCACGAACTTTCTATAGTAGCCTGCCAAACCCAGAAAGCTCCGAATCTCGGTAACTGAACTGGGGGTCGACCAAGACTCTACCGCCGTAATCTTCCTCTGATCCACTGAAATCCCATCACCAGATACAACATGGCCCAGGAACTCCACTCGATCCAAGAAGAACTCGCACTTCGACAGCTTCCCATACAGTTGTTCCCTCCTTAGAGTCTCCAGCACTACCCGGAGATGCTCTTCGTGCTCCTCAGGCATCTTCGAATAGATGAGAATGTCATCAATGAAGACCACCACGAACTTGTCAAGATATGGATGGAATACCTTATTCATCAAGTTCATGAATACCGTCGGGGCGTTAGTCAACCCAAACGGCATGACGGTAAACTCATACTGACCATAGCGGGTACGAAAAGCAGTCTTCGGGATGTCATCCCCCTTCACTCTCAGTTGATGGTACCCCGATCGCAAGTCTATATTCGAGAATACCCTCGTGCCACTCAACTGATCAAACAGGTCATCAATCCTGGGCAAAGGATACCTGTTCTTGATAGTGAGGTTGTTGAGCGCTCGGTAGTCGATACACATCCGTATCGTACCGTCCTTCTTCGGGACAAACAAGACTAGCATGCCCTAAGGCGAAGAATTGGATCTGATGAAGCCCTTGTCATGTAGCTCGTCGACTTGCTTCTTTAGCTCTGCCAACTCGCTGTTGTTGATCCGATAGACATGCTGAAAAATAGGCTCAGCGCCCGGCATCAAGTCTATCGTGAACTCAATATCTCTGTCCGGTGGCATCCACGACAATTCTTCAGAAAAGACATGCAAAAAATCTGTAATAAATGGATGCGGTAACTCCTGCCCCGCCAACAATGCTCCACAGAATCCATCTTCCGGCTCCGCTGCTCCTCTGGCAAACTGAAACTCCGGCTCTCCTGGCGGACTAAACAATACTCTGCCTGCTCTACAATCTATGCTAGCATGGTACCTGCGCAACCAGTCCATCCCGGGTACCACATAGTACCTCGGAAGTGGTATTACGAGCAAACACGCGCTCAAATCTTGGCCTCCCAGAGTAACTCTCCGCCCCTTGCAAATATTATTAACCAGGATAATACCTCCTCCGGTCATAATCTTGCAAGTCCTACCCAAATATTCAGCAACAATATTGTGCCTAAGTGCAAAAGAAACTGACACAAAACTGTGCGTAGCACCTGAATCAAACAATGCTAAGGCAGGAAAAGAATCAAGAAGAACCGAACCTGTAACTACATCTGCGACTGGCTCAAACTCCTCGGCTGCAAGAGCAAAAGCCCTGCTCTGAACACCCCGCTGCTGGTGGTGCTGTACAAACCGCTGCTGCTGGGTCGGAAGTGGACCCCTCGGCTGTACTGCAGGTACTCTTGCCGGTGCCCCCTGAGCTGCTACCGCCCCACGGGCTACCCTACGAGAGTTCGTAGGACAGTCTCTCAACTGATGTCCAGCATCACGCAATAGGGACACACCCCCAGCCTCTTCCGGCAAACATCCCAGACATGATCGGGCTTCTTACAGAAGTGGCAAGGAGCCCCATGTTGTGCCTGCCTCGGCTGAGTGTGCTGCACCTGCTGAATCGGTGCTCTGGCCTGAACCTGTGGCTGGTGATGCTGGAAAGAACGATGCTGAAGCTGAGGGCGCTTAGTAGCCCCCGTGCTGCTAGTAGCCCCAGGAAAATATTACGCTCCCTCTTGGACTTCAAGCCCCACTCCCGCTCTACCTTGAGGGCCTCCACGTAGATCTGGGTATAAGTCTCATAGAAGGAGGGAATGAGGATCTTGATATCCCAAGTCAGCTCCTGCCTGAAACGGCTTGCCCTGATCTCCGGGTCTCGAACCATGTACCCCGCGTATCGGCTCAGACGGCCGAACTCTGCGACGTACTCCTCCACAGATAAATTGCCCTACTGCAGATCCTGGAACAGCCGCACCAAGTCAATCTTGTCCGTGGAGGAAAAGAACTTCTCCTTGAAGAGAAGCTTGAACTATACCCAAGTATGGCCCTCTCCAGCTAGGGCTGGCTAATTCCTGAACCAGGTGCGTGCAATGTCTAGCAACTGCAAACCTACCGCCTCGACCTTCAGGTCGTCTGCCAGGCGGAGGCCTTCATCTGCCGCTTGATATCCTCGAGCCAATCATCTGCATAGACCACACCCTCGATCCCGCTAAAGTCACGAGGCCCGAGCTTCTTGAAGTCCTGGATGTCTCCGTACCTCGTACGCGTCCCATGATGAGGAGCCCTCTGTTCCACGGCTGCAAAGGCCAACTGCTGGGCATCCTCCATGGCCTGACGCATCGTGTCTGTCTGCCTCTGCTGAGCCTCGGCCTGGGCTCTCTGAGTCTCCAGTATCTGCTGGAGGAAAGTAAGAATCTATCCAATATCTGTAGACAGAGAAGGTGGAGGTGGAAGTACGTCTGCAACTGGCGGAAGAATCCGCTGCGCAGGAGGAGGAAGAGCGCCCGTATCAACCATTGGTACTGCGGCCAGAAAAGTTGTAGCAATCCTGGGGTCAGCCCTCGTAACTGGCGGAGGAGCGCCTCCAAGAGCTGCTGTCGATACCCCGACTGCAGCAGGAGTGTCCAGATCAGGTCCACGTGTCATAGCAGACCTCTCCGCATCCGCGGACTCAGGATGCTGGGACCTGGTCTGCACCATCCTGAAGATAGAATAAAAGAAGGAAATTAATACGGCACATGAAATATTATATCAAGGAGGACAATTAGAATGCAAAAATCAATATCAAAAAGGACAGTTAAAGATTAGCAACGAAAGCTTTTCCTATTTTGTGATTGAGTAACCTAGCCTATAGCCTAATCCTAGATACGTACCGTGGGCTCGTAACAGCACTCTAAGTCAAGCGCCCCTATGACATTGCACTAGTTGCGACTTTTGGACCTGCATGGGCCACCACTAAAAACATGTCACGACCCACACCCTAGGTAGGGGCACAAGTGCGTGACAACGCCCATCCTACACCGTAAAAATGACGTAGAATACTATAGGTCTATGAACAAACAAATAATATATAATAACCTGTCATCTCCATACGGAGGTATATGATATGAAATACTGATAACTCAATCACAATCTAGAAGGAAGAAGTATGGCCCGAAAAACCAGATAGATAAAAAACCACAAGTGCAATATCCAGCTCAACAACGAGAGAGATACACAAGTAATATAGTTATACAATCCCAAAATATAATATAACATAAGTAGCAAGCTGGAGATAAGGTCCAGTACAAACAACTCTAACTAAGCAAAAGGTAAAGTCTCGTCAGGCGGAGCTAAGCCCTGCTGGACCAAAGTCTCCAAGTCTAAGCCCACTACGTTATCCGGACCGTAGTAGGTACAGTAATCCTCCTCATCAGCATCTATAATATTTTGTCAATATATTCAGTCAGGATGGAACGATTACAATCAACTAATAACAGTTCGCAAGATATGACAAAAGCTATAAGACTGTAAATAGAGAGTATATACAAGAAAATCATGGAATATACATGTGAGTAACATGGCAAGGTAAGCTGTAAATCTAAAGCTCGAACAAGGCAAGTAAAATTGATCATCGTATGTACAAGAATCAAGAATCATCTATCTAAGTGAGTGTGTACTAGTTTCAACATGTGGCCGGCTTGGGTCTGCACAAGGTCTACTGGCCTGGTTAATCATACGTGGAGTGTATGATTAACACTCACAAGATCTACAAGAGTAATAAGGTAGATAATGACCATACATCTATACTAATACTCTCCGTCCCCGACTGGTAGAGTGGATCCAAACAAGACACGTCACGACGCAGGATTCTACTAGAAGGGAGCAAGTCTCCTCGAGAATCGGTGTCCATATACTGCACAAGAACTACAAGGGGGCTTGCACAAGATATACCAAGATAACGAGAAATAACATCTCATGTCGGGATCCATGAATACCAATCCGTGTGACCAATGTGTCGAGAACAAGCATATCTACACTAATTATATGAATTATAACAATCATCGTAAATTAGAAAAGTGTCAGAGAATGTACTCGCCTGTAATGTGATGGATAGATCGACTGAGTCCAAGAACAGTGCCTCGAGGACCAATAGATGGAATACTGTATCAATATAATATTTTTGAAGTGAAATTAAGTCATACTGAGTCAAACTAGGTCAAGACACGTCAAACTAAGTCAAATTAGGTCAAACAAGGTCAAACTAGATTGTACATGGTTGATCTAAGTCAGTTTAGGCCTAACTAGGTCAAAGTGGGTCAATGCAAGTCAAACGGAATTAATCTAGGTCGATTTAAGTCAACGGTTGACTTACAGTTGACTTTTGGTCAACTGGTCAACTCTGGTCAACCTTAGGTCAACTCTAGGTCAACTTTAGGTCAACTTGACTAATGTTGACTAACAGTTGATTTTGGTCAACTGGTCAAGTTTGGTCAAGTTCTAAGCCATTTTAGGCTTCGGTTGACTTTTGGTCAAAATAGTCAACCGGAGTCAACCAAGGTCAAAAGCTAGTCCAAGTCTACTATTCCTAACCATTACCAACTATAATAACTAATTTTAACTATATCTTAAAGTATTAAACCCATATGTTTGAGAATCGGGTATTATCCCTACTTAACCCATTTACCCGTCTACTCTAATACTAAGGCCAAAGTCTTTACCTTAGGAGTTCACTCCCGCTTCCTAGGGTAGTAGGATCTGGCTTACACTATCATTACCTACGAAGCTTCCTAGTAGAGTGGACATCCAGTCATCTTACGACTCATTTTTCACTGACTGATTATCTTGAGTATCGCGAGATACTCAATGATATGTGCGATACCATCGTCCTACTTCCACACGAAATCCCGATTTCAACTCGGAAGGCTACCCA
>JANAVB010041818.1:8325736-8380641 GCA_029216955.1 Iris pallida | reverse complement strand
AACATGTAGTATATATATATGGAAACACAAACTCATGGACACAAACACTAATCCTAGTCCTCATAGGAGTCTTCCATAGGCCTCAAATCTCTACACAAGGGACACAACTATGGGGTGGTTCCTATGGGCTCCAAAATCATAAAATTCATAGGAAATTGAATTAGAGAATAGGTAATTACTAATTAGGAGTAAATCCTAATGAAATTCTCTCCGATTCGAAGATTCTCCAAGAATGGACACTTCCACCTTGCACTTATCTTCCAAAATTAGGTACCACCCTCCCTTGATGGTATAGAGAGGTTTCTATGAAAGAAATTTGGAGAAAAATGGGAGTTTGACAGATCAAATCTCAAAATCTAGTTTAGGTTTTGGGGAAATCAAATTTGGGGAAGAAATTGAGAGTGAAGGTGAGTTGAATGAAGTGGGAGTTCCTCCCCATGTGGCCGGCCAGTAGGGGTTTGGGGGCACTTGCTAATGTCCAAAATGCCCTCAAAGCCTCCTTTAGGGCAAAAATTGACTTAAGAGTTTTTCGGGTTTGGAACGGCCAAATTAAAATCTACAATTGGCGATTAAGTCGCGGAAAAATTATCCAAAGGTACCAGACCATTTGTGGGATTTTATGGGCCTTGTCTAACTTAAAATTGGGTCCAATTAGAGTCTAAGCTACCCCGGGTCCCCGATACAATCGAATGAGCTGAAATTCAAACTCGACTCCAAAAAATCCCCAAATAACAATAAAATTAAATAAAAATTTCTAAAATTCCCAAAAAATACAAAAATGACCATTTTATCCCTATTTGTGAAAAGTGGGGGTGACATATTGGAATGCCCACAAGGTATGTTAAGGGTGAAGGAGAGTTGTTTGGGTTTATGAAGAAAGCTATAGTAAAGCTCCTGAGGTTGCAAAACAATACTGAGAACAAACCTAGGTTTGATACAATAAATCTTCCTTTAGTATACTGTCTAATTTCATTCTGAGTTTATCTAATATACAGTGGAGCTATTTTGAGGAAGTGTAGCTTTTTGTAGGACGGAAAGTGTAGCTTTTTGTAATGTGGAACAAGAAGTCTAATATACATTGTCTATCTTTTTTTAGGAAGTCTAAACATTTTGTCTAATATTATTTCTTTTTTAATGTGGAACAAAATGTAGATTTTGTAGGAATATACAGGAACTCTGAGTTTGGGTATGTTGTATAGGTTATGAAGCTTGTTGGTCTGGATTCATAAATGGTTGCAGACCATTAGTTGGATTGGATGGCTATCATTTCAAGGAAGTATGGGGGGTGTTTGTCAGCAACAGCTTTGGATGGCAATATGGCTTATTTGTACTTGCCATCTACATCTGCACATCTGAGTGTGAAGCAACATGGGGTCATTTCCTTACTTTGATTAAGGATAAGTTGCTGTAAAATCTAGGAATAATTACTTTCATATCTGATAGACAGAAAGGCCTAGGAATAGCTATAGACACTAAGTTCAAAGGACACCCCCACAGATTTTGCTTTAGGCATTTTTACAAAAACTTCAAAGCCCATGTCAATAGTAGCAAGCAGATAAAGCATCTAACATGGGGGCAGCAAGAGCATACAGAAATGTAGATCAAGCTAAATTGGAAAGTAATGAACAACAATGTCCTATTGGTCACCAGTATTTATGGCAGAGAACACCAACAGGTATCTCTAGTTTATGTATCTTGTTTTCATACTTTATATGCATGTATCTCTTATTTATATTGTACCTAGTGACTAACATATTCTTTAACTATAGGTGGTGTAGAGCATTTTTTAGAACAACAAGTATGAACACATAACAAAACTTCTCAAAAGCTTCAACAATTGGATAAGTAAATAAGAGGTAAACCCATCACTATGCTTGTGGAAATGTTTCATATGATGGTGATGAAGTTGATATGATAGAAAAATGACCTCAAAAGTGTGTGATGACTTTGACTTGACTCCAAGAGCTAAGAAGGTCATTAAGCAAAGGATAAAGCAAGTGAATAGATATCTTGTGAATGGGCTGATGAGGGGCTATTTTGTGTCACTAGTGTGTTCTCAATTGAGAACAGATGGACTGTAGATATTAATGCAAGAACATGTGACTGTTGTGTATGGGATAACAGGGATCTTATGTGTTCATGCTGTAGCTGCCTTGTTACCTAGCAGACCCACATGGCAAATGTGAGTATATGTTCACAAGTCTCTTTTATATGTTCATACCTACAATATTGTCTTGGTATAGCTTCACAATCCCTATCATGCCAGTACCTACATGTCTTTTGTATATGTTCAATCCTATTTTTTCTATCTTTTTATTGTGCTAACAATATTTGTCTTGGTATAGCTTCACAAGTCCCTACATTATGCCAGTACCTACAAGAAGGCTTATGCTGGAAAGAGTATACCTTTACCAGAACAAAGCTTGTGGATCAAGTACACATACTTACAAGTCCCTAGCTATACTTGTGTTATACTCACTACTTCACTAGTTCACAGGCTATACTTACAAGTCCCTACTCTATACTGTCTAATACCTATACTATGTGTCCTCTTTCAGCCAGCATATGAGGTTGGTTCACCTGGTAGACACAGACAACCTGGAAGACCAAGGGAGAAGAAGGTTGGAGGCTGATGAGATGCCAAGAGCTGCCAAGAAACAGAGAATTTGTGGGAGGTGCAAGTTACCTGCTGATCATAATACGAGAGGGTGCCAAGGAGAACCAGTTAGAGGAAACACAAAAAATCCAAGGGCACCTAGGCCACCAAGATCACCTAGACAACCAAGGATAAGGAACATTGTCTACAAGAGGCCAAAGGTTTCAAGGGGGCCAAGGCCAAGGAAGGCTGCTATGGGTACATCAGGAGATCCTGAAGTTTGAAGTTTAATGTTTGAATGTCGAAAGGTCTCTCATTTTGTATATGAAAATACTGGGGTTCGCTCTTAGGAGGAGATCTCATTTTGAATGTCCATACTTTTTGTACTAAAAATGACAACTTGGTTTAGGAACATGGGGTTCTCTCATTTTGTATATGGAAATACTGGGGTTCTCTCTCTACTTGTTTAAGAATGTTTGTTGTCTATTTTGTATATCTGGATTGAATGTGAAGCAACATTGGGTTCTCTCTACTTGTAATGTGAAGAATCCTATCTAATCATAATCTATTTTTGTTACATTCTCTGTTTTGGGCAAATCTATTTCAAATCTGGAATGATAGGAAAATCTAGAATCAAGAATGATAGGCAAATCTGTATTGCCAAATCTGTTACATTCTTTTGTTACATTCTTTGTATGTTACAAATCTGTATTGGCAAATCTGTTTTTGTTCTCTATTTTGTATGTTTTTGTTACATTCTTTGTATATTACATTCTCTGTATAGGCAAATCTATTACATTACCTGTTACAAGAATGATAGCAAATCTGGAATCAAGAATGATAGGCAAATATGGAATACATCATAATACAAATATGGAATACATCATTCTCTGATTTTGTTAAATCTGGAATACATCATAATACAATGTTAAATCTGGAATTCATTTTAGGAAACTTTCATACATAGCCAAGCAAAGCCAAGTCTTTCTTACATAGCCAAGTCAAGGAACTAATCAAGAAACTTTCTTGCATTTGAAAGCATTCATTTCAGATAATTTGAGGTTTACATAGCCAAATCTTTTTCGAATGTCTTACACAACTTTCCTAAATGTCACGACCCGCACCCACTGTGAGGGTACGAATACGTAACGACGCCCAGCCTACGCCGCAGTGTCGACGGTAGAGCGCTGTCCTAGGTTACTATCTAACCAGCAAATCACGCAATTATACTGTACTCATCATGATCAACTCCGAACGGAGGACAAGTATAAGATATTGCAACTCAATCACAGTCTAAGCACGATAAGATAAACACAGAAGAATTAAACTAAGAATAGAAGGACAACTACTAAATACTAACAACTCTCAACAAATCTCAAATACTACACAAATCTCAATTTTCTATAACAGATTCAACATAAAAACATATGCTAGTATACTAAAGTAAATCCCGGTCACTCCTGAGTGTCGGGGCCAAAGGTAGTCATCCCGTCTCCGGGTCCATAATATGTAGGGCATGTATCCTCAGGGTAATCATCTGCAAAATTTCAACAGGTCCAGTCAAGACAGGAACGAGTACAACTCATCAAGAAATCCTAATTAAATGACAGAGAACTATAAAGCAGTTATAAGCAGTTATATCGATGAACCATGGTAGTTTGTATACAGGTGATGGTATAGAGAACAGTTAAGATACAAGAAAAGTAAGGTAAGTAAAAACAAGAGAAGAATTATAGCAATAAAGACTGTAAATAGAAACTAGCTGAACTAGAGCAACCTGATATAAGTCCAGAATGTAAATGTAAACAAGTACAAAACCCAAGTAAATCCAAACAACATGAATCTGATACCAGGTGGTTCAGTACAAGATGAGTCCGATATAAGGTGAGTCCAGTCGGTGATCAAAGGTTCCAGGGTGAGTCCAGCCTATACTCTAACAGTGTGTTCTGAAATATCGGGATCGACATGTGAACGGCTGTAGGTAATACGGCACACCGCACACTCGGCCAAGTGTAGGATTGCTATCGTTCCAGTATAATTCCAAGGGAGTGGTTCCAGTATTTGTGTATGCTCACAAGCCTATTCCAATATTTCCCTGCCCAGCAAGTACAAGTGAATCCATAATCCGACACGAAACTAGATATAAGTCCAGCCAGTACACGAATGGTTCCAGTAAATGATTCCAGGGCTGTTCCAGTAAATGATTCCAGAAATAGAGGCCAGACATAAAATTGAGTGTCGCATGAAATGGATCCGTACGCGCATGCACAGCTTACTGGACGGGAAGGCTCAGAGGGAGGGCGGCCCCTGTTAGGGAGCTTACCTATGTTTTTGTGGTTATTTAGGGTCCGGTCTTCGCGTGCGCGTCCGCGACATAGTTCGCGTGCGCCCGCGCGTGTGTATGTGTGCTCGCGCGCGGTTAAAGTACATGCGTGCGTACGCACGCGAGTTAAGAACACGGGCCCGTGCTTGTCCGCGTATGCAGGTGCGCGCGGTTTAGGAACACGCTCGCGTATGCGGGCGGGTTAAGAACGTTCGCGCGTAACGCGCTACACGGGTATGTGTGCCCGCCCGCGGCATAGAACACATACGTGAGCATGTGCATGTCAGGACACATAGATGGTTTATGATCGATATAAAAAACCATCCCAGATGGTCTAGAATCGATTTAGACCCCTGTGCCAGAAACTGTGCTACGTGCACGTACGCGCGAGGGTTGTTTGATTGAAAATGAAGACGTTGAAGCATGTGTTAAGCATGGATTTCAATGAATTCATTCCCAACTCAAACCCTAAATAGCACACACAGTTACTCTGACAGTATAGGACGTCAGTCGGTATAGCGTAACGGTGTTCCTATCTTGACCGCCAGCAAGTTATACGCATATAACTTACTGATCACCACCATATGGACCCACCATTCACCGAAGTTATGGTAAGAGTTCCCAACGGATGATTTACTCATTCTAGTGATATCAAATCGTATTTGAAACAGAGAATTAGATAGAACTAGGTACAACTGAAATATAGTAAACGACAAGTAAATGGAAGAACTATCAGATAATGTACTCGCCTGCTACTCTGAAAAGAGTAATGTAATATCAGATGTCTGTACCGGAGTCACAATATCCTAAACAGAGTATTATGGGTTATAATATGTTTAAAAATAAGACAGATGATGTTTATGATGCATCTACATGATTTTTAGGCCAATCTAGATCAAAGTCAACTCTAAGTCAACCCTGGTCAACTGTCTAGGTCAAACTAGGTTAATCCTAGTCTAGTCAAGTCTCACGAGGCCTAACCAGCCTATCCTAATAAGCACACACCATATCTAGGCCATACAAGCCAACCACACACAATTTCTATGTAACATGCACATATTCACTATAGGCTTATACCAATTAGGAGCCATAGGCTAATTACACATTACACACATTATACATACATACATTAAGATATGTATATCACATTTATATATATATATATATATATATATATATATATATATATATATATATATATATATATATATATATACACACACACACACACACACATATATAGGTGCATAGAGTGATAGGGATAGAAATACATGGGCTTGTGTCAAGGTGTACATATGTGTGTTCATGACAGTTTGGGAGTGAGGGACACTTGTGTGTGTAGCATAGGAAGACAATGTGTGTGGGCAAAAATCAGTGTGACAGCCTAGGTGTGCATGTGACCATGTGGGAAGCTTTGTGTGTGTGTGTATATATGACAGGGATGAACTCAGGAATTGTTGTGAATGAAGTGTATGCATTTACTTGTGTGTGTGCTACACCAAGGAAATCAGTGTCTTAGATATAGGAACATTAGAGTGTATGGGACATTAGGAAAACAGTGAACAACTCAAGTATATGCAATAACAGTGAAGGAATCATGGCAATGGCATTTTCAAAATTGTTAGTTCCAAGTCCCAAACATCCATTGGATCCCATTCATCCCATTGAAACCAAATTCGAATTTCCAAGGCTAATAGTTGAACTAAAAGGTGCACCTGAACTTAACATGTAATTTGAACATCAAATTAGTTTAGAATAGGAATTTAAAGTCAAAATTAAGTCTCAGGACTGTGTATCATTCCAGTCCCATTGGACATCCCCAACCCACCTTCGAGATCCTTTTCTTTAGTGTAAAACTTCAACCCCATTCCATGAATCCATCTAACAGTAACTTACACACATATAACTAATCTTAACATGACAAATTAGTCATCAAAATCGGTTTTTAGAAAGGGAAATAAAAATCAGAATTGAAGGCTGCACTATGTATCAGTTGACAGTGCAAAAGCACCAGTTCAACATTCAAAACCACTTTCGAAATCTAAAACCTAGGACCAGTCAATAACCTACTTTATAATAGTCTAAATACATAAGTTCAGATGATTAAATCATGAAAATCAATTATTAAAATAGTTTGAAACTGGAATAAGTTCAGAGTATATAAAAAAAACTAAAAGCATGAAACAGTCACACATTCACAAATCTGAATTGAAACCTAAACCTAACACAAAGCAGTAACCAAGATTTCAGTAACCTAATACACAATATATATGAATAATAGGTCGACTTTAATCAGGGAAAAATAGGTATGCACTCATTTATATTTCAAAATTAAAAACAGTGCATGACAGTTCAAACAATGTAATGCATTCCTAAGTCCAAATTCGAAACCATTCATTGAGTGAAAACCTAAACTAACATGCTAATCCCACTTAGCATTAACTAATACACATATGGGCATCATATATAGCAATTAATCAGAATTTAAATTCAGTATTAGAAGAGAACACTAAATCAGAATTAAAAGACAGAAATCATGTATCAGTCAAACATTTCATATCATTCTACCTTCGAAAATCCTATTATCAAGTGCAAAACCAAAACTAATATGAAAAACCAACCTAGTAGGTCCTGTTACACATGTGTGAATCAATGTATGATAAATAAACATCAAATTTGGTTTGCAAACAGAACTCAACATCAAGATTTTCAGAGCAGAACACCTGGTATCAGTGATTTGGGTAAATACAAATTCGAAATTCAAATCATGATAAAATGCCCAATTTAATGGTTGGTAAATAATCCCCCACCTGTGTTCGTGTCCAAGGAAGCCTTTCGTGTCACCCTAGAGCCGGATGCGGCATGTCGAAGCCTCAAAACACGAACAGACACTCTGTGCACAGCTGCGTCATGCACGTGTGCACACGTGTCCCACGCGCGACACAGGGCACGACACGACTCGTGCTCGTGCCCACGTGTTCGCCATATATAGGGCTACACGTGTATGCCCCTGCATCGTGTCCTAGACGCGTGTCGTGTCGGCTTTAGAGCCGTGTCAGTGGCCAATTTCCACGCGTACGCAGCGCGCGCGCGCGGCCAGTGCGGCCAGTACGAGGAGGAGAACTCCTCGCACACTGTACCATACGGCCCCAAATTTTGGAAGAGCCATGTCAGTCAGTGCCCTGACATTCTTACAAAATTTGGCGTGTCCTCGTGTCCTGTGCAAGAAGAAAACCCGCCCGTGATGCAGAACACAGCATATGGTTCAGTCCCCGCGTGTTCGTGTCCCCGTGTAGACACGATACGACACCAAAATTAAGAAATAATAACAAAAATCATTAAGCAAGCCCTAGAGCTAAGATTCTATTCATTTATATTTTAAAAATTAGAACAAAATGTTGGTTGAGGCATTACATCAAACACCTAGCCTATCAAAAGGATACGTGTCCGATACGGACACGAAACTGACACGAATTGTGCCAAATTTCCAGGGACAGCTAGGTGACTCCTAGATCTAGCCCTATATGCAAAGAAAACAGAATTTTAATACACTTAGAGGTATTTTACCAATGGATGCAAATAGCAAGAAAAAGCTCCAAATGGGGGGTTCTTCCTTGCTAGTAAAATGCTCCTAAATTGTCTCAAAGCTGGGATTAAACTCCAAAATCAGAAAATAGGAGAGTGTTAGGTTCTAATGCAAGAAACTAGGATTAAAATGGAATTAAAATGAATTTTCTATGAATTTCTAAAGTTGGGGATTTACCTCTTTCTAAACTTGAGATCTATTTCCAAGGGAGGCTAACCCTAAATAATGGAGGCATTAAATAGGGTGGGATTCCCTAGGTAGCTGGTCACAAGCTCAAAAATCAGGGTTAGGGTTCACTAAATGGCCCATGGGCTTAAGTCATGATCAATTAAATAATTAAGCCATTAGTCATTTCATGAAACCACAAGCTATGACTTAAATTCACTAAACCAAATTCCCTCATTCTAAAACTATTCTCTAATGACTAAAATAGGTTAACTCAAGTTAGACTAGGGTTACCATAGCTAGGGTTAGGTTCTAGGCTAGTCCACTAGGTCTCAACAAGTCAAGGTCAACTAGAATTCACCAATTCAACAAATCACCAAATAATTCAAATAAGTCAAAATGACCAAATTATCCCTAGGCTAAAAATAATAATTAAATCATCCTACTAACATGGTTAAGCTCTAGGTCAGGCAGTTCTTAGGTTTCACTGATAGCACTTCAAAATCACAAGTCATGACTTAAGGCAGTTTTTAAATAGTTTAAAAATTATTTAAAATCACCAAAAATCATAATATAAAATAAATACCAATAATAATTATTATAATTACAAAATTTCAAAAATACTCTCATCTGGAAAATTGGGTGTTACAATCGTACCCCCCTTAGAAAAATTTCGTCCTCGAAATTGAAATTGTCGCACCCTTTCTAGGTCAAACCCAAACAATCAAGGTCAAGAGATAATCATGCAAACAAAATCTTAGTGGTCGTGATTACACAGTCTCGAACAGGGTAGCTACACTATCTAGCAATCACAAACAATATCCTGGCAGGTACTAAGGGAATCACACAGGAAAATGGGGAGGAAGAATGAGAAGGTCAAACCTGCTAACCCATCACCTGCAACGTCGGTCTCCTCGACCGCCATCGCAAAAGCTCTACCCCTCTGGTGCTGAGCTACCGGTGGCCTAGCTCCCTCATAAGGAGGTGCAGCGGGACAATATATCATCTTGTGAGCACCAGACCCACAAAATAGACAAACCTTTAGCCTCCTCCTACAAGACTCCCAAACATGCCCTGCCTTCCTGCAGTAGGCACAAGTTGGCACCCCGCAGTCCTGTCCTCTATGCTGATGCTGTGCCGGCTGCACTCTCACTGGTGCTTGTGCCTGCTGAGCCTGCACATGGGGCCTCTTGGCCTAACCTCCGCTGCTGCTACCACCCTGGAAGTCCCGACCCCTCTTCAACTTCAACCCCAGGTCATCCTCCGCTGCCATAGCCCCAGAAAAAATCTCCGTGTAGGTAGCGTTCCGGTCGCTCTTAGTCAGCGACCGAACCTCCCTAATCAAGCCTTGGCAGAACTTCCTCGCTTTCATCTTCTCAGTCAAGTCATCAATGAATCGGGCCAACCGACAAAACTGTCCGGCGTACTCAGCTACTGACTGGTTCCCCTGAACCAGGCTCTCAAACTGTGCCTCGATACCTCTAAAGGCTACATCAGAAAAGAACTGCTCCTTAAACAGCTCCTTAAACTGGGCCTAAGTCTGGCCCTCAACTCCCACCCTGGGATCTGTCTGGTACCACACACGGGCTAAGTCCTACATCTGACTGCCCGTCGCCTCGATATGGAGTCGAGCCGGTATCTCCGCCAGTCGGAATATCTCCTCGATGTGCTCGATCCAATCGTCTGCATAATGGATGCCCTCTGTGCCCAGGAACTCTCTAGGATGCATCTTCTGAAAATCCTGGATATCCTTCTCCTTTCGGTAAGGCTGCTGATGCTTCTCCCTAGCAGTCACCATCTCTACTGTAGTATGAACCAGCTGGTGGGCCTCGTCAATCCCCTGACGATAATCGGCAGTCTGCCGCTGCTGCTGCTGCTGGTGAGACGCCAAAATCCTCTCCACGAAATAAAATAGATGAGCTGCATCTACCATCCCCGCAGGTGGAGGCTGCTGCGGTGGAAGGATCTCGGGAAGCATCGGACTCTGCCTCCCAGCTAGTGGAGGTGCTCCTCCGAAAGCTGCTGAGACACCCACCCCAGCTGGCATGACAGGGGCTGCGGTACCGGGAGCTGGCTGCTGAAGGTGAGAGGTGGCAGACCCCTCTGCAGCGGCTACTGTACCAGAGCGATGTGATCGTGTCTCCACCATCCTGAAGACAGATCGAAAAGGAAGTCAATACTGAGCAGGAATCGATAAATCAAAGGAGGACAGTTTATTGCAAAGAAGACAAGTTAGTAAGATATGTAGATGGCATGAATTAAAGCAAAAATTTTCCTAATTGTGATTGAGTACCTCTCCGTTAAAGCCTATCTCTCAATCTATCGCAGGCTCACAGCAGTACAACTAAGTCACCGTACTACCACGATATCGCACTAATGCGACTCTCGACCTGCATGGGCCACTACTAAAAACGTGTCACGACCCGCACCCACTGTGAGGGTACGAATACGTAACGACGCCCAGCCTACACCGCAGTGTCGGCGGTAGAGCACTGCCCTAGGTTACTATCTAACCAGCAACTCACGTAATTATACTGTACTCATCATGATCAACTCTGAACGGAGGACAAGTATAAGATATTGCAACTCAATCACAGTCTAAGCACGATAAGATAAACACAGAAGAATTAAACTAAGAATAGAAGGACAACTACTAAATACTAACAACTCTCAACAAATCTCAAATACTACACAAATCTTAATCTTCTATAACAGATTCAACATGAAAACATATGTTACTATACTAAACTAAATATCGGTCACTCCTGAGTGTCGGGGCCAAAGGTAGTCATCCCGTTTCCGGGTCCATAATATGTAGGGCATGTATCCTCAGGACAATCATCTGTAAAATTTTAACAGGTCCAGTCAGGACAGAAACGAGTACATCTTATTAAGAAATCCCAATTAAATGACAGAGAACTATAAAATATAAGCAGTTATATCGATAAAACACGGTAGTTTGTATACAGGTGATGGTATAGAGAACAGTTAAGATACAAGGAAAGTAAGGTAAGTAAAAACAAGAGAAGAATCATAACAATAAAGACTGTAAATAGAAACTAGCTGAACTAGAGCAACATGATATAAGTCCAGAATATAAATGTAAACAAGTACAAAACCTAAGTAAATCCAGACAACATGAATCTGATACCAGGTGGTTCCAGTACAAGATGAGTCCGGTATAAGGTGAGTCCAGTCAGTGATCAAAGGTTCCAGGGTGAGTCCAGTCTATACTCTAACAGTGTGTTCTAAAATATCGGGATCGACATGTGAATGGTTGTAGGTAATACGGCACACCGCACACTCGGCCAAGTGTGGGATGGCTATCGTTCCAGTATAATTCCAAGGGAGTGGTTCCAGTATTTGGGTATGCTCACATGCTTATTCCAATATTTTCCCTCCCAGCAAGTACAAGTGAATCCATAATCCGACACGAAACTAGGTATAAGTTCAGCCATTACACAATGGTTCCAGTAAATGATTCCAGAGTGGTTCCAGTAAATAATTCCAGAAATAGAGGCCAGACATAAAAGTGAGTGTCACATGAAATGGATCCAGCAATATCAAATCGTGTTTGACACAGAAAATCAGATAGAACTAGCTACAACTGAAATATAGTAAACGACAAGTAAATGGAAGAACTATCAGATAATGTACTCGCCTGCTACTCTGAAAAGAGTAGTATAATATCAGATGTCTGCACCGGAGTCACAATATCCTAAACAGAGTATTATGGGTTATAATATGTTTAAAAATAAGACAAATGATGTTTATGATGCATCTACATGATTTCTAGGCCAATCTAGATAAAAGTTAACTCTAAGTCAACCCTGGTCAACTGTCTAGGTCAAACTAGGTTAATCCTAGTCTAGTCAAGTCTCACTAGGCCTAACCAGCCTATCCTAGTAAGCACACACCATATCTAGGCCATACAAGCCAATAACACACAATTTCTATGTAACATGCACATATTCACTACAGGCTTATACCTATTAGGAGCCATAGGCTAATTACACATTACACACATTATACATACATACATTAAGATATGTATATCACATTTAGATATATATATATAAATATATATACACATATATATAGGTACATAGAGTGATAGGGAGAGAAATACATGTGCTTGTGTCAAGGTGTACATGTGTGTGTTCATGACAGTTTGGGAGTTAGGGACAGTTGTGTGTGTAGCATAGGAAGACAGTGTGTGTAGGCAAAAATCAGTATGATAGCCTAGGTGTGTATGTGACCATGTGGAAAGCTTTGTGTGTGTGTGTGTGTATGATAGGGATGAACTCAGGAATTGTTGTGAATGAAGTGTATGCATTTACTTGTGTGTGTGCTACACAAGGGAAATCAGTGTCTTAGATATAGGAACATTAGAGTGTGTGGGACATTAGAAAAACAGTGAACAACTCAAGTATATGCAATGACAGTGAAGGAATCATGGCAATGGCATTTTCAAAACTGTTAATTCAAAGTACCAAACATCCATTGGATCCCATTCATCCCATTGAAACCAAATTCGAATTTCCAAGGCTAATAGTTGAACTAAAAGGTGCACCTGAACTTAAATGTAATTTGAATATCAAATTAGTTTAGAATAGGAATTTAAAGTCAAAAATTAAGTCTCGGGACTGTGTATCAGTCCAGTCCCATTGGACATCCCCAACCCACATTCGAAATCCTTTTCTTTAGTGTAAAACTTCAACCCCATTACATGAATCCATCTAACAGTAACGTACACACATATAACTAATCTTAACATGACAAATTAGTCATCAAAATCGGTTTTAGAAAGGGAAATAAAAATCAGAATTGAAGGCTGCACTATGTATCAGTTGACAGTGCAAAAGCACCAGTTCAACATTCAAAACGACTTTCGAAATCTAAAACCTAGGACCAGTCAATAACCTACTTTATAATAGTCTAAATACATAAGTTCAGATGATTAAATCATGAAAATCAATTACCAAAATAGTTTGAAACTGGAATAAGTTCAGAGTATATAAAAAAAACTAAAAGCATGAAACAGTCACACATTCACAAATCTGAATTGAAACCTAAACCTAACACAAAGCAGTAACCAAGATTTCAGTAACCTAATACACAATATATTTGAATAATAGGTTGAATTTAATCAGGGAAAAATAGGTATGCACTCATTTATATTTCGAAATTAAAAACAGTGCATGATAGTTCAAATAATGTAATGCATTCCTAAGTCCAAATTCGAAACCATTCATTGAGCGAAATCCTAAACTAACATGCTAATCCCACTAAGCATTAACTAATACACATGTGGGCATCATACATAGCAATTAATCAGAATTTAAATTCAGTATTAGAAGAGAACACTAAATCAGAATTTAAATTCAGTATTAGAAGAGAACACTAAATCAGAATTAAAAGACTGAAATCATGTATCAGTCAAACATTTCATATCATTCTACCTTCGAAAATCCTATTATCAAGTTCAAAACCAAAACTAATATGAAAAACCAACCTAGTAGGTCCTATTACACATGTGTGAATCAATGTATGATAAATA
The DNA here is from genome assembly GCA_029216955.1 of Iris pallida. Classification (NCBI taxonomy): domain Eukaryota; kingdom Viridiplantae; phylum Streptophyta; class Magnoliopsida; order Asparagales; family Iridaceae; genus Iris; species Iris pallida. The sequence goes on along the minus strand of JANAVB010041818.1, from coordinate 8,366,411 downwards.
AACATCAAATTTGGTTTGCAAACAGAACTCAACATCAGGATTTTCAGAGCAGAACACCTGGTATCAGTGATTTGGGGAAATACAAATTCGATATTCAAATCATGATAAAATGACCAATTTAATGGTTGGTAAATGATCCCCCACCTGTGTTCGTATCCCAGGAAGCTTTTTGTGTCACCCTACAGCCGGACACGGCATGTCGAAGCCTCAAAACACGTACAGACACTCTGTGCACAGCTGCATCGTACACGTGTGCACGCGTGTCCCACGCGCGACACAGGGCACGAAACGACTCGTGCTCATGCCCACGTGTTTGCCACATATAGGACTATACGTGTATGCCCCTGCACCATGTCCTAGACGCGTGACGTACTGGCTTTAGAGCCGTGTCAGTGGCCAATTTCCACGCGTGCACAGCGCGCGCGCGTGGCCAGTGCGGCTAGTACGGCCAGTACGAGGAGGAGAACTCCTCGCACACTGCACCATATGGCCCCAAATTTTGGGAGAGCCATTTCAGTCAGTGCCCTGATATTCTTCCAAATTTTGGCGTGTCCTCATGTCCTGTGCAAGAAGAAAACCCACCCGTGATGCAGGACACAGCATATGGTTCAGTCCCCGCGTGTTCGTGCCCCCGTATGGACACGACACGGCACCAAAATTAGGAAATAATTCCAAAAATCATTAAGCAAGCCCTAGAGCTAAGATTCCATTCATTTATATTTCAAAAATCAGAACAAAATGTTGGTTGAGGCATTACATCAAACACCTAGCCAATCAAAAGGATACGTGTCCGATACGGACGCGAAACTGACACGAATTGTGCTAAATTTCTAGGGACAGCTAGGTGACTCCTAGATCTAGCCCTAAATGCAAAGAAAAGAGAATTTTAATGCACTTAGAGGTGTTTTTACCTATAGATGCAAATAGCAAGAAAAAGCTCCAAATGAGGGATTCCTCCTTGCTAGCAAAATGCTCCCAAGTTGTCCCAAAGCTGGGATTAAACTCCAAAATCAGAAAATAGGAGAGTGTTAGGTTCTAATGCAAGAAACTAGGATTAAAAAGGAATTAAAATGAATTTTTTATAAATTTCTAAAGTTGGGGATTTACCTCTTTCTAAACATGAGATCTATTTCCAAGGGAGGCTAACCCTAAATAATGGAGGCATTAAATAGGGTGGGATTCCCTAGGTGGCTGGTCACAAGCTCAAAAATCAGGGATAGGGTTCACTAAATGGCCCATGGGCTTAAGTCATGATCAATTAAATAATTAAGCCATTAGTCATTTCATGAAACCACAAGCCATGACTTAAATTCACTAAACTAAATCCCCTCATTCTAAAACTATTCTCTAATGACTAAAATAGGTTAACTCAAGTTAGGCTAGGGTTACCATAGCTAGGGTTAGGTTCTAGGCTAGTCCACTAGGTCTCAACAAGTCAAGGTCAACTAGAATTCACCAATTCAACAAATCACCAAATAATTCAAATAAGTCAAATTGACCAAATTACCCCTAGGCTAAAAATAATAATTAAATCATCCTACTGACATGGTTAGGCTCTAGGTCAGGCAGTCTCTCAGGTTTCACTGACAGCACATCAAAATCACAAGTCATGACTTAAGGCAGTTTTTAAATAGTTTAAAAATTATTAAAAATTACCAAAAATCATAATATAAAATAAATATCAATAATAATTATTATAATTACAAAATTTTAAAATTTCAAAAATACCCTCATCTGGAAAACTGGGTGTTACACTAAAGTTGTGTTCACTACAATTTGAACATGAATTTCCAACTCGAAACGGTTTTCAGCATATTCAGAAGCCTCATTCAACCATTGGAATGCGTTGTTGCATTTTTGACATTGTAAGAATCGTCTTCCATAGCTGTGGCTCCTTTTTGACACCATGACATCTCTCTTTCCTCCACAATTAGGTTTAGGATAAGTGGCTTTCGCCCAAGTGCATTGTTGCTTCCAATGACCTAAGTCACCACACGTGAAACACCCTTCACTATGAATTTTTGATGATGAACTTTCGTGCTCGCCTTCGTAAATTGCAACATCCAGCCATTGAAAATTCAAGCAGAGGGACACTTCAAAAATTTTCTTCCAGGATTTGCCTTCGTATTTAACTTCGAGAGGTACCGAATCCCCTTACAATTTGCAATCTTGCAAGATGAGCTCAAATAGTAACATTCATATGCAATATGGGTGTTCTTCGAACATATTTGACATTTCTCCTAAACAAACCATTACAGAAATTACATGAGAAAATTTCCAACCAATCTAACAATGTACGAGAGAAAGAAAGAGAGTGGAAGAGAGACTGGAAAGACTTACCCTAATCTCTGCTGAATAGGGGGCCATGGGAGCTTGGTCGAAGTTGTGCTGTGTTGTGAGGATTTCAGGATTAGGGATAGGAACTTGCGTGCGTGATGTATAGAGAAGAAGGGAGGGATAGTTTAGGGATATAACGATCTATTTTTCCTTCAGTTAAAAAATATGCAACGGACATGGGTATTTAAGTCACATAAATTGGGTTCATCTCTGCTCCTGTTAGTTTTGGACGTTTTCCGTCCAAAGTAGGATAATTTATACAATATGCAAACAATGTGGGGTGCACTGCATAAATCGACCAATCAAGTGGGGTGCCACTCAAATTATTTCTATTTTCTTCCTGTTAGCGAAAAGGAAAAAGCTCATAGTATTATTTAAAACCATTTCTGGAATTATGCTACTTCCTATGGTCATTGTGAGCTTATTCTAATATTTTGCCAACCCTTAGCTCAAATGACAACCCTAATTTTCTCATCTAAACAACGAGTACTTATCGATCAAACACTAAATTAAATTTTCTCAAAAATTTCCATCCAAACGAAATTTCTATTAAAAATTCCAAAATTAGGGCAAAATCGAGGGTATGTAAGTAGATGTGGATCCGCATCCGGACAAGAAGGAAAGGCAAACGTGCGACGACATTTTTCGACCGGTGTGTTTGCAAAAACGCTGGAGTAGGTGTATTCAGACCACCGTGTCTAATGGGGTGGGGGGGGGGGGGGGGGGGGGGGGGGAGGGGATTTTGGAAATTCTTTTCTTTCAAAGAAAAAGGAAAAGAAGATTATTGGAGAGAACTTAAACACTTCGTAGGGACGGAGCTTTCCGGCGCTATTTTGTCTTTGTACATTTCCACCATCTAGTGATGGAAAAGGGTCAAAGCGGTGACATAATTATAACTAGTAAAAACTGGGCCATGAAGTGGTCACCTATTGGTCATATTTATGCCACTAGCTAGCGACTAACCTCATTCCATCGTTATAATTTGCTATATTTTTTAAGTTCTATGCCAAAAACATTTTGATGGATTCTGGTAGCTGTAATAAGCCTCCTGTACGGATGTAGGTCTCTTTCCAGGCAAATAAATTCATACTTATGTTTCTTAATAAACAAGAATATATACAGAACTTTCAGATGCAGGACAATCAAACAAACAAATGGAGGAAAAAAAAATTGGAAAAGAAGAAATTTTGACTAGACACAGATGTGATTTTATGAATCATCATCTAGTGGTACCTGGATCCTCGATCTTCACATGTTCAACACATGCTCAACTCAAAATGGACCTTGGAAAAGAATTTTCATGCTCGATCCACTAGACATGCAAACAACTCGACTCGTCTTGATTAGATTCTGTTCAACATGGACCGAAGTGAAGCCGAGTCTATTACTTATGCATTATAGTACCATTAGGTCATGGGTTGGACTTGTAGACTATGGGTCGGTATCTGTTCTAAACACATGATAGTTACATAAAACTTGGAGTCCTGGCTAACGAGTTAATGGAGTCTGAATGGAGATCTTCTAGTTCTACACAGGCTTCTTCAGGAGCCTATAGCAATATAGCATCCTATGTTGGAAATTGAGCTCAATGAAGTCGAGTTGCATGAAGCTTTTTTCATTGCGCATGCCTATGCCTAAATCTAGAAATTTACAATTTATACATAGAGAACACTAAACTAAAATAACAAAATACCATTTATACATGGAGCTGAGTCGTTCTCTATTAAAGCTGAGTTATATATATGTTCTCTATTAATTCTTAACAAATAAACGCCATTCACTCCCTTTTAGTCGATACATTAAGTTCTAATCTCCATTACACAAATTAAGGAAATGACAGCATGGTTGTCAATCAAAAAGAAAGAAAGAAAGAAAGAAAACACCTAGAAAAAGCTAAGCTATTAAGATAAATGAACATGAGTAATTGAATATTCTTTCCTTTATATGCATGTAGAAATGGTAATCATTTGCAAAGAGATTGATCATAATATTATTTTCTTCTTTTGCTGCAAATATTAATTCATACTGCAAGATCTCCATAATAATACCTCTATTTTAGCTATATAAATCACGTCCTTGCTCTCATTATTTCATAAACATCTAAGCACAAGAGACACAAAGAGACATATAGAGTAGTAATGGCTTTGGTAGTAGTAGCTTCTGTTGCAACTTTGGCTATGTTCCTGGAGGCATCAGCAGCCATGGCTGTAGGTGGTTGGGATACTGGCCATGCAACTTTCTACGGAGACATGAACGGTGGAGAAACCATGCGTGAGTTTACGCTCTTCTAAATTATTCTAAATCTATATAACATGTCATTATCATTTTCCCTCATGATGCATGGATCTCACCTCCCTTTCTGCTATGTTGTACGGACACAAATATGATGACGAATATGATGAAACGTTAATGACACAACAACACTATTACAACGTCAACTTTGTATAACGAAACAATATATATGAACAACACTGTGAGTACATGTTGGAACCGGTCATTCTTCACCAATTTATATATTTACACGAAACTATATATTTACGTACATACTCAAGAAGAATTCTCTTGATACCTGTCATTTTTCACCAATTTATTTATACTTTCTTCTCTTACCTACTTATGGAACGTACTATTGCAGAGGGAGCTTGCGGGTATGGCGATCTCTTCAAGCAAGGCTATGGCCTGGAGACCGCGGCACTAAGCACGGCCCTCTTCAACAATGGCCTAACATGCGGCGCCTGTTACCAACTCCAATGCATCAACGACCCCGAGTGGTGCAACCCTGGGAGTACCATCACCATCACTGCCACCAACTTCTGCCCTCCCGACGCTTCGAAGCCGAACAACGACGGCGGTTGGTGCAACCCACCTCTCAAGCACTTCGACCTCGCAATGCCCATGTTCGTGAAGCTGGTGAAGGACTACCATGCAGGCATCATCCCCGTCCAGTTTCGGAGGGTGCCTTGCAGTAAGAAAGGTGGCATGAGGTTCGAGATCAAGGGAAATCCTAACTGGATCCTTGTCCTGGTCTATAACGTCGGTGGAGCTGGAGACGTGACAGCTGTCTCGGTCAAGGGATCGAGGACCGGATGGATCCAGATGAAGAGAAACTGGGGACAGAAGTGGCAGACGGGCACACAGTTGCTCGGCCAGAGCTTGTCGTTCAGGGTCACCGCGAGCGATGGAAAGACGGTGGAGTCGACCAACGCGGTGCCGGCTAATTGGCAATTTGGACAGAACTTCGAGGGGAAGCAGTTCTAAGTCATCGTCATTCATTTGGATTGGGAAACAAATTCTACTCCTTTTTTGAAATCCCACGCACACACACAATAATTTTGGAAAATAAGGAAGATCCATGCATTTCTTTGAAGAATATTGAATAGAATTCAAGGAAGTTGGAAAAATTCTAATAAAAATTAGATTTTTGATATTTCATGATTTTTGTGTCAACAGTGTTAATATTTAAAATAGGATGTTGATCTAAGATTTTTAGATCTAATATTTAATATTTTAGGCATAGTATTGATATTTTAGGCATAATATTATTAAATAGCATATCAAAGATTTTCATTTTTTTAAGGGCGCTTAGCTACCAAATCAGTATTGCTCTTGTGGGAGCACATATCCGGCCTGGTTGGGTGGGTGGGTGTGTGTGTGTGGTGGGGGGGGGGGGGGGGGGGGGGACGCAGAAGGATTCGATCTAGCCGGGAGGGTGGGAGGCATGGATGGGGATTCGAGTCTCGGACGCGTTTAGAGTGTGGTGGTCCTGGTGGATGATGAGTAATAAAAAAAGACGCATAGCTTACATATTATATAAAAGCGGACCGATCCTAAATTTCTCTCTCATCTTTCATTCACTCAGACTAAAAAAACCCTAAAGTTCTCTACGAGTCTCCTGCCGGCTGCAAAAGCTCGATCGCTGAGCCTGAGCCGATCCGCTCTCTCCTCCCGCTCTGGCGCTCCGCTCTCTCCTCCCCCTCCGCTGCTCCCTCCTACTCCGACGATCTGCCCCCATTTTCAGAGAGACAAGGGTTGTCCTCTTCCAAACCCTAATATCTAGATCTCATCATCTCGGGGTGAGCAAACGGTCGGAGACAAGGGTTTTCCTCTCAATGATAAACCCTACTCTCTAGATTTGTGGCTCTGTTCATCTGTTGGTGTCCCCGACAAGGGTTTTCCTCTTTCGAATCCTAATCTCAACATTTGTGGCTCTGTGGGGTCCCGAACAAGGGTTTTGTTTGCCATGAAATATAAAAGGACAGAACAATTATCGGAGGACTGGACTTTTACTTCACGTTACAAACTCGCTTATACAAAGAAAGCCTAGGGACGAAAACCTAGGTACAGCAGTCTAAGTACAATTATTTATTTTAGATTCTGGGGGATGACGATAGAGGCTCGGAAAAGCTACGGCAACTCTGCCTTACTCCTTAGACGATCGGTATGCAGCCTTGGCTCCAGAAGATTGCTAGGCGTTGAAGAAATGCTCTCTTTGCTCTCTCTCTGCTTTTTTTTCTCTCCAAGTATTCTGATGCTCTCTGATCTCGAAAAAGGGGTTCCTCTCTGCAAGGGAATGGCACCTTGCTATTTATAATGAGGGAATGCAATCATTAGGGTTTACAATGATTGTCCCTCAAAGTGGCGGTGGCCTGTTGATTGATCAATCCGGGCCATTACTCTTGAGCGTGATGAATCTGGGCCATTTAGTGTAGATTGCACCAAATCCTATCAGTAATTAATGCTGATTAGAATAAATCTTCGTGATGATAATTTGCTGATGTCTGCGAATCTGAATGAATAAGTTTAATTCATTCTCGTGCCACGTGTCCCAGATTATTGGGATTTGACCCAATCTTAGATTGCAGTAAATCTGGGAAATTGATTGGCTTTATGACACGTGTCCTGGGAGTCGCTGAGCCGCATAAGGATTGAGCTGCATAAGGGTTGAGCCGCATAAGCATGGCCACGTGTCAGGGCTGCCTGGGGAGTGGCCCCCGAATCTTCGAACCACATGATAATCTGGACCACATAAAGGGTAGTGAGCCGCATGGGGATGATCCTTGCGAGCCGCATGGGAAGGTTTCTGCTTGAGCCGCATGTAGATGGTCCTCTTGAGCCACATAAGGAAACGTCTGCTTGAACCGCATAGAGGGAGCCTCCGCTTGAGCCGCATATGACTCTCCACGTGTCTTGGCTACGTGGCATTTTTTGGATCTCGGGAGGGATTGTGTCATAGACCTTCTTTGTTTTCCTAGGGGTCTGTCATTTTGACAGAGTCATAATTACCTCTTCGTGTCAGGGCTATTACTTTGTCAGAGCTGTCAGCCGTCAAAGTAATTAATGCAGTGTAGGGCGAAGGGAAGAACTGTTTGTAAGCCACGTGTCTTCTGATCCACATGGACTGTCTTAAGCCGCATAGTCCCTTGTGCCGCGTTACTCTCTAGGCCGCATGCTCTCTGAGCCGCATGGGCTTTGTGAGCCACATGGGGTTTGCTGGCCGCATGGTTCTTTCTTTATTATTTTCCATGCTTCTACAAGACCCCCTTCAAAGTTTTCAATTTACAAAATTGAAATACTTTGAATAAGAAGCATGGCTGTGTGCAAGCTCTTCTAGCCGCATATGAGATCCTAGCCGCATAGATGTCTTGGCCGCATGGATATTTTCAGCCGCAGGAAATTTTGAGCCGCAGAGTTGTTTCAGCCACAGAGACTTTTGAGCCGCATAGCTTCTTGCCACGTGTGAGGGTCTTTAATTGCCTCCTAATTTGTTTCAGCACCGTCTTTAGAGGAAAATCCCAAGGGCCGGCTCTTTAATTCTTTCGGATTTTATGCCCTGGGTGAATCTCGGGAACAAAATTCGAGGAGTCGATTTCGCCTTTTACGAGGCGGTTACTAGTCCACGTGTCCTCCTTCTCTCGTCCTCCTATAAATAAGAGGAGTTTGGAGAGAGAAAGGGCTTCTTTACTTTCTCTTTTTCTTCAAATCTTCTCTATCCTGACTGCCCTTTTCTTCTCCGATAACTAATGGCTCCCAAGAAGAACGTGGCAGCAAAGGGCAAGAAGGCGGCCTCTTCATCGATTACAACAGCAAAAGGCAAGAAGACTACTTCTGCCTCAACTGCGGCCGTTCCTCCGCCGGTCGTCGTACTCGATGTTCATCCTGACGATCATCCCCCATTACTGGTAAGGACATTGTATGAGTTAAAGAACCCTAACTACTATGGCTACGTCGCATATTTTATGCACGAGCCTTTGTGAGCTGCATGTTCGTCCTACGGCTGGGCTGCGAGCCGCATAAGAATAGCCACTGTGTCCGCATACGCGCTTTGCTGACGAAGTCGCATAAGCGACGCTGAGCCGCATGGAATTTTACTGAACGGAGCCGCATAAGTGTTCTTCTGAGCTTGAGCCGCATGAGGCTTTGTTAAGTTGGAGCCGCATAAGGCTTCATTAAGTTGGAGCCGCATGGGTGTTTTCTTGAGCCGCATGAGGCTTGGAAGCACCCAATCATTTCTTTTTATCCATCTTTTTAACTTATCTTTCTCTGTCTTCTTTTCAGTGAATCTGCCGGTTAATGCTGCTGGAGAACTCCTGGTAGGTAGTGCCCAAGCTGCTCTGGGTTATAGGTACGACCATATTGTTCAGCATATGATAGATCAGTTTTCGAGTGACGAACCTCCGGCTAGACTGAATGCCATCAAGAACCAGCCTTTCTATTTCCTTAACGCTATGATGAACTCCAGAAAATTCGAAGGAGAATATTTGAAGCCTGCGTTCTTCTTTGGAGACGCCTTGATTGTGGAGAACAGTCATGTTCTGGAGGTGTCGGAGAATTGGAGTTTTGTCTCTAACGGGATGGCGATCCGTATCCCCTAAATGGAGAGACACTTCCCCTTATCTTGGTTCAATATGCTCCCATTGGACCGGAAGATGGGAGAGACTTTAACTACTATCCGAGGTGGGATTTTTGTGGGAAACATCTATTATAATAACAGTTTGAAGTCAATGACTGCAGGCAAGGTGCACACCAGCTGTTCTGTAACGGGATTGGTCCCAGGTACTTTCTTGAATGTGCCGGACCCCAATTTCATATTTTCTATCGCTGACACTTTTATAAATCAACTGGCTCGGAAGGCTCCTACCCATTGGTCGGTTGATGCTCCATAGTTGGATACATCCTATTCCCTCGTGGACCAATCTATCCATGTGGATCTTGCAGAAGTATGAGGCAATTTTGTATGAGATTGGCCTTTACCATGCTATTCGAGGCACCAGCAATGGCTTGTCCATAAACAAGAAGTTGTTCATGTCTCTGCTGGAGATGTATAACTGCCGTACGGGAACCTTCTATACACCCGTAAGGGAAATGGGGCTTGCGCTTCATGAAATGCACGCGGTCTCCAAGCTTTCTTGGGGGGACAAAGCTTTTGAGGCGTATACTCCCACGAATGAGGAGTTCGAAGATTTAGAAAGACGGTATCCCGGCTTCGTGGCTCTTTACCAAGAGATATTGTGCCACTATAGCACATGTCATCAAATAGCCCGAAAGGATAACAACTCGGAAGGGAATGCTCCCCACACCAAGAACTGGGTGCACTATCTCTTCCCGACGGATGCCTCAGGTTGAGTTACCTCCCGCCGCCCTCGATCCTGGGAGGCGGTTAAAGACTTGGTGTCGTCGGCTAAGAGGGTGGCCACCACCAGTGACAGATTCAGGAGTAAGACCGACTCTTTCGGTTATTTTTACCAGGATACCCAAGAGCTGTCAGAGAAGACGCTTCTGGCGGAGTTTTTGATGGTATGGCTGCAAAATTGTGTAGTCTCTGGAGGGGCTGGTTCTATCGAGAGAATCAGTCGTAACTTTATCCTTCCGGTTGTGAAGTTAGTTTTGCGAATCAGGCTAGCTCTCCTCCTGGCCATGGTGTACAGCATACATCGTAGCTTTCGTACCTTCACATCCAAGGTTATCGCTTGCGACGTGACCAAGAATTTTGAACGGACTGAGTTGCCCTATCACTATTTAATGGGGTGGCTGTTGATGCATTATCCGTCTTTGATGAGACCGGGCTCTGAAGACGGTGTAACTGATGATGACGCATTTATCTTCCGCTATCGTGATGAGCCTTGGGAGTATGATACCATACGGGCTTGCCGAATGGCATTGGCGAGGGCAGATATGTACCATATTTTTGTATCCGTCCCTCGCTTTACTGCTAAGGACATAGAGGCTGTACATCTTGGCGGTATTGTGCCCCCTCAACTTCTGGACGGCCAGATGCTCCTGTGGCTGTGTAACATCCGCCCCGCACATCTGGTGTATCGTAACCATAATACTGTTTTTCTGGAGCCTTATCTGTCTAGCAGGTTTGCCCGACAGTTTGGATACAGCCAACTTTGTCTAGACAGTCCCAGCTCCTGTCTGGGTTTTAAAGGTAGCCTTCTTGATGGTATCAGGGCTTGGCAATACTATGATACATTCCATACCCGTACCTTTTTTTGGTCCCTGCCATTAAGGCATCAGTGGAGATCTTATATATGGCGGCTTTGTATCATGTCATGGCGAACAAACTCCTGGTCGGTTTTAACCCGGGTGCCAGTTTTATCGTTGGTACCGGCCTAGAGGAAGGATCTCAAGGGGCCAAGAAGAGAAAGACTAGAGTCGAAGTGCCAGATTTGGATTTTGCTGCTGAGGATGATGAAGGCAACGAGCATGATGGAGATGACTCTATCCTTCCGGTGGCAGACGTAGAGCTGGATCCGTCGCCTATTTTGTCAGATGAGATGTTGGGAGATCAGCCACCTATTGCGCCTGGCCCTACTCCAAAGCGTAGTAGGCAAGTTTCTCTTGTTGGCGGTATTTTTCGTTCTCAGAAGTTGGTTACGACCAGACACTGCCAGCTAACTATAAGAGAAAGCGGAGAAGAAGTTAACCCCGCGTCAGAGGTAACCAAGCCACTCCTGACTCTTCCTTCCTTCTTTTCTTCTAGCTTCGATTTTAATCATCTTTTTTTCCTTCTTGTAGGTGTCAAGAGAAGAAGAAGAGTCTCGAGATGCCGAGGTGGTGACCCAGGATGACTGGGATTTTAATGAATATGTCCCTGAAATTGCTGAATTTCATCAAGATGACGTTGATCGCGTCGTACCTCCCTCCGGGGTGGCTGGGATAGAAGAACCCGCTGAATCTAACTTGGAGGTTGCGGGTAAGGAGGTCATGTTAGCTACGCACGAGCTGCAGCCTCCATGTTCCTCTCCTGGTAAGATAAGTCGAATCTTAACCTGCAAGGAGGCCTATCTGCTCTATTATCACATCCTTCAGGTCACGTCGACTGATCATTGTTCTGGGCATACAGGTCCGGTCTCTCCAGTGCTGAGGATGAACACTATTGAGACGAACTATACCGAAGGGGCACCGGTGGTGAGGAGCATACTTTCTCCTCTTCCGGCTCGTCTTGAGGGGCCTCCCGTGGGCTCGAGTTCGGAAAGTCGGGGGACGGGACGGCCAGGGCAGGGAACGATGGTCCTTTCATCCTCTTTTGCTCGGGTGGCTCCGAGAGTTGACCTCTCTGCCCTACCGAGTATCCAGGCTCTTCGGGTAGCGGAGAAAGAGTTATCCATTATTCGTGTATCGTTCTGCTCGGATTCCGTTCCCCTGGTGGCAAGTTCTAGCATTACTCCTCTGATATTGCCGGCCACGCTTCCTCTGACGCCGTCCTCTACAGAGGTCTTGGATGACGCATTACAGGACGTAGTTGACAGCTTTCACCGTCACTTGAGGAGGGAAATAACGGCTGCTGTGGAAAGAGGGACCTCTTTCGTCTTGTCCCAACAATGCGCCCAGGGTCAAATTGATATCCTTAAGACTCTTCTTGGTGGTGCGGGACTGGCTGCGCTCTTGGAGGCGAAGTTATTAGAGACTGAGCAGCTGGTGGCCCAGCTGCAGGTGCTGCGGCAAGCTGATTTGTCTGCTGTTATAGACCGGGAGCGTGGTTCTCTCATCGCTACTATAGAGAAGACAAGGGCTACTCGGGATAAAACCAGGCCGACCGTACTGAAGGACCTTCGCGATCTGTCAGATCGATATGATCAATTGAGCCGCGAAGATGAAGATGTCATGGCTCGGGAAGCGACTGCCTCCCGTGGGATCACCGACACGCGAGAGCAGATCCTTGAGCTTCAGAGGAGGCTAACTTTCTTGGAGTCTGAACTTGAGGCTGCCCGTATTGATAAGGAGCTGATTATTCAGGAGGCTGACAGAGTCAATCAAGCTTCGACTGACCTGGAAGTTGCCCTGAAGAGGTTGGAAGATGACTGGCAGGAGCTCATGAGCTTGGATGATGAAGAACGGTTATCCCGGGAGGCTGAGCGTCGAGTTAAATAGCTACTCGAACAGGAGGCAATCTTAGTGAAGAATCGTCTTTTGGAATTGTGTAATGCCGAGCTATAGTCGGCCTTTTCTTCTTTTATTTTCTTTCTTTACTTTTTTCCTTTTTGAAAGGGACGTGGTCCCGAAACATGTAATGCTTTTTTCTTCCTTCAAATAAAAGAGTACTTTCCATTCTACCCTTCATTTGTATTGCTTGTTGTGCCTGTGATATGGTGGTGTTTGCCCCGCGCGGGGAACTTGTTTGTGGACCCGTCATCCCTGGCATACCTTGGTTTTAGGTACGGATAACAAGTTTGGATAGGATATCTGGAACAGTCATGGCAAAGTGGTCATGGGTGCTCCTGGTATCGGGAAAAAGAATGTCGTAGAGCAGCTGGGCTCCCGGGGCATGATGAGAGATGGTGGGCTTGTGCTAAAAAACTTAGCAGAGGATATTTGTGGGCCTATTATCCTTGGCGTACCCTGGCTTAGGATATGGATAATAGGATGAAAGGGAACCAACATATTTGCTCAGAGGTAATGAGGACATGGCAAGCATGAGGGTTTTACTGTGGAATCTTCCTTCTCAGAGGTAATGAGGACATGGCAGGAGTGAATTCAACGAAGGATATTTGTGGTCAACAGAGGAAATTTGTGGACCTACTATCCTTGGCGTACTCCGGTCGTGGGTACGGATAGTAAGTCGAAGGGGAATCGACATACTTACTCAGAGGTAATGAGGACATGGCAAGTATGAAGGTTTCTTCGACGGAGCCTTCCCACTCAGAGGTAATGAGGACATGTCAGGAGTGGGCTCAATAAAGAAGGGGTACATGGAACGACTCAGAGGTAATGAGGACATAGAAGTTCTATGCAGGGGGTGATTTATTTTTGGTGGAAGTGAAACGACTCAGAGGTAATGAGGACATGGCCGTTTTGGCAATTTGTGGATCGATTACCCTTTTTGTGCACTGGGAGTGCGGGTATTAGATCATGAGGGAGGATCTCTTCCAGGAAGAAAGTTTAGAGGTATGATCATACATGACTTACTATCTGAAAGAGTGACCGGAATGTGAGTTCAGAGGCACCAGCGGGTACATGACTCGGTGTTGTGAAATTGTGAGTTCAGTGGCACCAGCGGGTACATGACTCGATAATCTGGAATATTGTGGATGTGAGTTCAGCGGCACGAGAGGGTACATGACTCGGGAATCTGGAGAATGGTGAGTATGAGTTCAGAGGTACCAGCAGGTACGTGACTCAAAAATCTGGAATGTTGTGAGGGTGAATTTAGCGGTACCAGTGGGTACGTGACTCGAAAATCTGGAAAATGGTGAGTATGAGTTCAAAGGTACCAGCGGGTATGTGACTCGAAAATCTGAAAAATTGTGAGGGTGAGTCCAGAGGTACCAGTGGGTATGTGACTCGAAAATCTAGAAAATGGTGAGTATGAGTTCAGAGGTACCAGCTGGTACGTGACTCAAAAAATATGGAAAATTATGAGGGTGAGTCCAGAGGTACCAGTGGGTACGTGACTTAAAAATCTAGAAAATGGTGAGTATGAGTTCAGAGGTACCAGCGGGTACGTGACTCAAAAATCTGGAAAATTGTGAGGGTGAGTCCAGAGGTACCAGTGGGTACGTGACTCAAAAATCTAAAAAATGGTGAGTATGAGTTCAGAGGTACCAGCGGATACATGACTCAAAAATCTGGAAAATTGTGAGGGTGAGTCCAGAGGTACCAGCGGGTACATGACTCGATGATCTGGAGTATTGTAAGAGTGAGTTCAGTGGTACCAGCGGGTATATGACTCGATGATCTGGAGTATGTCGTTTAGACATAATATTTCTTCAGGAACTTGCCGTTGACGGGCAACATGAGCAAGTCTCCATTTTATTTTACAAGGCGGTAGACTCCGTTGGAGAATACGGCCTCAATGATAAATGGGCCTTCCTATTTTGGCTGGAACTTGCCGGCGTTCTTGTGAGTCATAACCATCGGCCTCCGAACTGCAAGAACGAGCTCGCCCACTTGGAATGTTCTGATTTTAACATTTTTGTTGAAGACTCCAGAGATGCGTGCTTGGTATAGCTCGATTTGTTGCTGAGCCAAGAGGCGCTTTTCATCTAAGGCCTCCAACTCTTGTAGCCGACGACGGTAGTTATCATCGGTCGTCAGCTGGTAAGTAAGGACAACGCGGACTGAGGGTATCTGAGTCTCCAATGGAAGAACTGCTTCACTCCCGTATACCAGGGAGAATGGTGTGTTTCCGGTGGCTGTTCGGACTGTAGTACGGTACGCCCATAAACATTCACCGAGCTTCTCGTTCCAGTCGCATTTGTTGGAAGAGACAAATTTCTTGAGTAATTTGATGATGGTTTTGTTGAATGCCTCTGCCAAACCATTGGCTGCTGGATTGTACGGTATTGAAGCAATATTCTGGATGCGATGCTTGTCGCAGAACCGATAGAAGGAGTGGCTTGCAAACTGTGGACCATTATCATGGATGATCCTTCGGGGCAGTCTGAAGCGATAGATGATGTGATGCTTGAGGAAGCTGATCACGTTTGAAGTCTTTACTTCTGCAAGCGGAACAGCTACCGCCCATTTGGAGAAGTAATCCGTGATCGCGAGTATGAAGCGATGTCCACGGAAGGAAGGTAGAGTAATTGGGCCGATGATGTCCATTCCCCATGCTTCAAATGGCCAAGATGCCACTGTTGGATATAGAAACTTGGATGGTTGGTGGATGAAGTCCGCATGGACTTGACAGGCTTTGCATTTTCTTGCATAGTCTATTGCAACTGCTACCATCGAGGGCCAGTAGTAGCCCATCCGGCGGAGACGATCTTGTAATTTTAGGCCAGGCTGATGGGCCCCGCATACACCGTCGTGAGCTTCGCGTATGGCTTCTTTGGCTTCTGTATTTGATAGACACCGAAGCAGTAACCCATCGTAGGATCGCCGATACAGCATTTTCGTCTCTGTATCGTAGAAGAATCTGAGAGAGCACCTTCTGATGAAAGTGGCTTCCTTTGGATTCTCGGGCAGGATGTCATAGACTACGAAGTCTATGAATGGTTGTCTCCAGTCCGGTGCTATATCGATCGTTTGGGCGGAATAGCTCGCCATGACTTGTATGTTGTTCTTGGGACAGACCAGCTCGTGGCCTATCACGTCAACCGAATACTGAGTATGGTTTGGAACTGTTAGGCAAGCGGCAAGGCCTACTAGGGCATCGGCTTCGATGTTCTGTAATCTGGGGACATGTTCGATGAAAAACCCCTCGAATGACGAGATAATATTGATCGCGATTTGGTGATAGGGGATCATGTCTTCGTGGCAGACTTCGTATGAGCCCCGGATCTGATTGACGATTAACTACGAATCACCGTATACTTCAAGATATTCTACCCCCAGCTCTCTTGTAAGTCGGAGGCTGATGACCAAGGCATTGTACTCGGCCATATTGTTAGAGCAGGGTTCCGTGAGGGAGTAAGCGCGATTGATCACCAGTCCGAAAAAGAAAATCAACACTATCCCGACTCCAACAACAATATTGCCTTTGGGTCCCGTTTTCGAAGCACCGTCGAAGAACATTCACCATATATCATCGTGGGAGTCCACATGCGAGTCGGCGACCTCATCTGGAATTCTTTCATATATTGTGGATGACTCCGAGCCTGGGTGGGCTGCTAGAAAGTCGGCCAGAGCTTGACCCTTGACAGCCTTTTGCGGGACGAAGACCATATGGTAAGGAGATAGCAGTATTGTCCATGTAGCGAGGTGGGAGCTGAGTGCCCCTGGTTTAGTCATGAGGACTCTAAGAGGGTTGACTTGTGAGATCACATGTATGGTTTGTCCTATGACATAGTATCGCGTCTTTTGAATGGCGAACACCAGGGCGAGGCATTCCTTCTCCACAGCAGTATATCTGTGCTCTGGCCCAATCATCATTCGGCTGAGGTAATATATAGCTTGTTCGTGGCCTGCGTCATTATTTTGTGCCAGCAAAGCGCCCAGGGAATGCTCCATTGCTTGTACATATAGCAAGAATGGTTTTCCGACAACTGGGGCCACCAGAACTGGAGGGTTCGACAAGTATTTTTTGATGATGTCGAAGGCACGTTGGCACTCTTCATCCCATACGAACGAGATGCCTTTCTTCATGAGATGGGTGAATGGCCGACATCGCTCGGAGAGGTTAGAGATGAACCTCCGTATGTAAGCTAGCCTCCCTTGAAGGCCTCTGAGTTTGCGGAGATTTCTCGGGGGACCCATCTCCATAATTGCCTTCGTCTTCTCAGGGTCTACATGGATACCCTGGGCGGTGATGATGAAACCCAAGAACTTCCTGCTGGATACGCCCAGGAAGGACTTCGTAGGGTTTATTTTCAAATTGTGCTCTCGTATCAGGTCGAATACTGTCCTCAGATCCTGCAGATGGTCTCCCTTGCAGCGACTCTTGACGGCAATGTCATCAACATAGCACTCTACCGTCTTGCATAAGTGGCCTCTGAAGATGATGCTCATGGCTCTTTGATATGTGATGTCGGCATTTTTCAAACCGAAGGACATGACTGTGTAGCAGTATGTGCTAATCGATGTTCGGAATGGTGTGTACTTTTCGTCGTCAGGAGACATCTTGATTTGGTTGTACCCCGAGAATCCATCCATGAATGACATGAGTTCGAAGCCACAGGTGTTGTCAATCATGATGTCCGTGATAGGGAGGGGGAATTCATCTTTTGGGCATGCCTCGTTCAGATTGCGGAAGTCGATGCAGATTCGAATCTTCCCATTCTTCTTGAGGACTGGTACTATGTTGGCGACCCAATCTGGATGTTGTTTCTCACGAATGAAGCCGCTGGCTATCAGCTTGTTGACTTCAGTCTCGATTGCGTCTATGATGCCCGGGCGAAAGTGCCGCTGTTGTTGTTTGACCGACTTTGCATCTGGCCGAATGTTGAGTTTATGAAGAGCGATATCAAGATTTAACCCCGGCATGTCTTCATAGCTCCAGGCGAACACATCAATATATTCTTTGACAAGTTCCAGCAACGATTCTCACTCTCCGTCTGTTAGGCTTTTACTGACAAAGATCGATTTTGGAGAAGATTCGCTGCCGAGATCCACTTGTATGACATCATCTTCAGTAGGAGGTTCTCTCTGTTCGAACCGCTTTTCCTATTGTGCATCCAGCTGTTGGGCCCACGGCTCTAGCTCGAGGATTTCAGGGATGTCTTCATCTTTTTCATAAGCGTCGGCGAATGCCATGTTGACTGACAAGACTTGCCTGAATATATCTCCGATGCTGGTATCCGAATCGAAAGTTGGTGACCCGGTTGAATGTGACTGCCAGTCACATTCTTCATCTGAACTCTCAGGGGTCGTCGTGGGCGTTACATACCCTAACCCGTATCGAGTTTTGCTATAGTAGTCCCACGGTTTGTCAGCCGGAATCGGTGCCTTCAAAGGTAATCGTCGTCCAGTGTCGTAGTTCAAGCCTGGCGTTGTCTCCAGATTATACCCCTGTTTCTGCATGAGATATTTGGATTGGGGGCTATAAAAATACAGAGGCAGTCTCCCGACATCTGACCCAAGGTCGACTTCTTCTATGGTGAAGGGATGCGGATCGTGTAACACCCTATTTTCTAAAATTGGGGATTTTTGAAAAATTATTATTTATTAATGGTATTATAGTCATGATATGATTTTTGGTGATTTTTAGTTAGTTAAAACCATTTTCTAAGTCATGACTTATGACTTTGTGACTTACTATTATAACCCTAGTGTAAACCCTAGAGATTTCATAATCTAGAGACTAACCATGATCATGTGAGCCTAGCCATAGGTTTAGAACATCAAATTAGGGCTTTTTAGCCTAAAGGGTATTTTGGTAATTTTCTAGGATTTATTAGGAATTATTTGGATTTATGTGTTTTTATTATTATTTAATTATTGATTAGTGTCATGAGAGCCCCTAACCAAGTTTAGCCTAATCTAGAGATTAGTTACTAACCTAGAATGCTAAGGGGATAGATATTTGCATTGGTTAAAGTATAGAAAATATCTAGATATTTATCCTTGTGATATTTCTTTGGAAACCTAAAAGATCTAAGCTACCTTTACATGGAAGTCAACCTTCCTTAGCTTGGAAGCAACCCAAGGACACCCCCCCTTGCCATGGCCGGCCAAGGGCACCCCTTAGCACTACCCCCCCTTCCTATATTAACCTATCATTCCATTCATGATCAATTTTTACATGAATTAAACCTAGAAAATCTACCACCTTCAAACCTTGATAACTTGATCAATTTTGATCCAAATCACCTCTAGTTTCTTGCATTGGACTCCCCTACACTAGAGGATACTAATTAGGGCCTGCTATAAAGGATTGTAGAGCTTTGGGCATCACCAAGAGAAGAGGATACCCCCCTACTTTGGTGTTTTCTTGACTTTTCACCAAATAGGTAAATACCTATAAACCTTGTTAATATTGTGTTTCCTCTTCATAGTTGCATGCATCTAGGTACCATGGAACTGTGGGTCAAGTTTGGTAGGAAATAGGATTGGTTTGGTGTCCGTATCGGACACGTATCTGTATTGAAAACCCTTGTTTGATGAAATGCCTCAAAGAAATGGTTTTTGTGTTTTTCTAAAACAAATTACATATTTATGTAGCCCTAGACTTGTAGGTTACATACCTAGTTGACTGAGCACGTTTTCGTGCTGTGTTTGTGTCCAAAACGGACACGAACTCACTGTACGATATACTACACAGTGCCCAGCTACCATACTCTTCGTGCTCACTGCACAGAGCACGTGGACACGCCAAAATTGGTAGACACGAGGGGGCAATGTCTGCGAGCATGCCCCCAAAGTTTGGTGTCGCGTCGTGTCGTGTCGAGTGAGAAATGTCACTCGCACTGGACACGCGCTGTCAACGCACACGCGCGCGGGGGCCAACTTCGCGCATGTCGTGTCGCACGGACACGACACTTGGGCACCTCGTGGTGACACAAGCGTGTAGTCCATCATGTGGCGTACACGAGGACATGAGCACGAGATATGTCGTGTCTTGTGTCACGAGCACGAGACGTACAACCGCGTGCACGACGCGGTCGAAACGTGTGTATCAGTCATATTTTTTACGACTGATACGGGTTTCGTATCGTGTCCAGGAGTGTCGTGGATACGTGTCAGTGTGTGGATCGTGTAGCCCTATATGTGGGCTACACGTGTGCATGACCACGAGACGTGTCGTGTCTCATGGTGTGTCCACGAGCGTGAGGAACGCGTGTACGACGCTGTGTACGCGTGGCGTATCAGGAATTTACCCGATTAGATTTTGTGAGTCGTGGACACTTCAATTCGTGTCGTGGTGTCGTGTCAGGCACCTAGGACACTAGGGGACACTTGGGGCATCACTTACCAACCTTTAGGTTCGAGCTTTAGCTTGGTTTAGCGTATGTAAATGGGTTTACCCTGTTTCAAGTACACTGTGCACAGTTTCCAGATTTTGGGTTATTTCCCAGTTTTCAAAAATGAGTTTTGATTTGATTTTTATTATGATTTATACATGTATATTTATATTTTAGTGTTGTATACATATGTATATGTATATATGTGTGTGTATGTGAGGTTTTAGTGAGCATACATGTGTATAGATGTGCATATACACATATGTATTAATGTAGGGGTGTGTGTGTGAATTGTGTATTGATTGGGGGCTGAATCCTATTCCAGGAAACTGGAATCCCCTCCCATTTCTTGTGTGTCAGTGTCCCTCTCTCTCTCACTGTTTTCTATATCTCTCTCTCCCTCACTCTAAGTCTCTCTCTCTCTTACACTCTCACTTCCCTCTCTATATATATTTGAACCATATATAAGCTTGTATATATATATATATATATATCTATATATATATATATATATATATATATATATATATATATATATATATATATATATATATATATATATATATATATGAATGATATATATATATAATTGTTTAGAATTATATATATTGTGTCTATATATAGATACCTAGGGTATATGGGTATTACATAGGCTATAGGCCTATGTGGTTGTTGTATGTGTATATAAATATATATAAGGTTATATATATGTATGTGTATATATATGTATATTGTATAGAAATAAATACCTATATGATATTAGCCTATGGAACCTAGATGTACTAGCCTATGGCTAATAGGGGGTTGCCCTATGCTTGGCCTAATTGGCTCTTGAATGGTTGACCTAGGTAGCCTTGTTGACCATGGTTGACTAAAGTCAACTATTGGTCAAACCATGACCTAATTGACCTAAAAATGACTAGTTAACTAGTTTGACCATGTTTGACCTAATTACCTTATTGACTAGTCTTTATTTGACCTAATTACCTTACTGACTAGTCTTTGTTTGACCAAAATCTTAGTTGGTCTAAGTTTGACCTAGACTTGACCCAGATTGATCATGTTGACTAGTATTTGACTAGTTTGATTAGAATGTTGACCAAGAGTTGACTTTAACCTAGATTTGACTAAACTTGACTTGTTTGACCTTGTTTGACTCTAATTGACTTAGTTTGATTCCTGTGACCTAGTATGACTTCCTGTGACCCAGTTTGACTATTGAGGTGACCAAGAGTTGACTTTTGACCAGATTGACCTAGAATCATGTAGTATGCATTGTATACTTTATTTTTATCATTGTGGATACATT
This sequence comes from Iris pallida, assembly GCA_029216955.1. Classification (NCBI taxonomy): domain Eukaryota; kingdom Viridiplantae; phylum Streptophyta; class Magnoliopsida; order Asparagales; family Iridaceae; genus Iris; species Iris pallida. The sequence goes on along the minus strand of JANAVB010041818.1, from coordinate 8,344,982 downwards.
GTGACTTGTATTGCTCTGATTAGGAGCCATACACCTCTCCTCAGACAGTATATCTTCTTCAGACATTCAGTTATCAGGCGAGTACATTCTCTGACCGTTTTATATTTGCCAGGATTTATATTCTTGCTCTAGATTACTTTACTTGATGCTGACACGATTGTTATCACGGATTGGTACTATATGGATCTTTTTATGAGATGTTATCCCCCTCGGGAGCATCAGATACTTTTGTCACGTGTGTTTTACTTACATCATGTATCTCATGCTTCTATTATCATGTATCTTCATGTATCAGGTAGTGACTCATGTACTCTCATGATCACCGAGCCTTCATGAATCTTCATGAATCACTCACGTATCACCCAATTATGGGCTTATCACGAATCTTAACGTAACATGAATGGATCCTTGTATATTGATTGGGGAAACGGGGGAGTAGAAGTGGACATGTGAATAATTCTAAAGTAGTGTAATCATGTGCAAACTCAGTAGTGTAATCATGTATAAATTCTAGCCATTCATATGCCTATCTTGTGCTCTACATCACTAGCCACTTACAGTTCTCTATATACAGTAGATATTTCCTTTACAGCTATCTCTTTTGCTACATGTATCTTCCTTCAGCAGTTCCTGTATTTTACTCTATTGCATGCTTTATATTTCCTATCATAATATGCACTGCGTGAGATGTATTATGCTCGTTCCTGTCCTGACTGGACCTGTTGAAAATATTACAGAGGATGAGGATGAGGCCCTGGTGACTACCTATTATGGAGCAGGACTAGATGATACTTATGTTGTGGACCCTCAGCAGGATCTACCTGCAGCTGAGGATGCTACCCCAGTAGTCTAGGCTAGTTTAGCTAGACAGTCTTTTCTGTATTATCATTTTGCCTCACATCTGAGTTGTATTTTGAGATATTGAGATATATAGACTCTTAGACTTATTGTAATATGAGTTGACATTCTGATGTTATGTTATCCTAGACACTTGGACTTATTTCATCTATAGTACTGTCTCTTGAGTTACCATCTGTCTATCTATCTATCTTTCATTCTTCTACCTAGATGTGATTGAGATTGTATTCTGTTTGTCACCTCCATTCGGAGAGTATAAACTGTACAGGTACCTTTTATATTGTTAGATGATTGACCTAGGACAGCGTTCTACCGCCGACACTGCGGCGTACGCTGGACGTACCCACTTCTCGTGCCCCTATACAGGGTGCGGGTCGTGACACGTTTTTAGTGGTGGCCCATGCAGGTCGAGTTTATGTAGTGATATTCGTACTAGAGTATCACTACATCCTGTGATAGGATTGGAGGAATAGGCTTAGTGAGAGAGGATACTCAATCATTGTTAGGATACCTTGAGAGATTCCTGGGATGACCCTTGAGAATCTCATTTGAAATTACGATTTAAACTCCTTTTTCCTTGATTGAATTTGATTTTTGGAGGATTCACTGTAGAACTTTGAATCCTGGTGTTAGTTGATGATTTTGAAATTTTTGTAGTTGTTGATTTTAATTTCTTTGTGTTAGATTAATATCTTTTATTTTAGGGTACTCAATCACAATTATGAGAAAACTCTCATCTGTTTCTTGCCATCTAATCCTCTTGCTAATTGCTTTCCATTGAAATAAACTGTCCACTCTATTTTTGCATCTTGCTCAACTCTTTCTACCAAACTATGTGACTGTATCCCAAACCTGACTTACTCGACATTTCCTCAAATAAAGACTTTATTGAGACCTTCTAACCTTGACCTTTGATTTGATCGAACCCTAACTATATTCATCTAGTAGCCTATCTATCCGTAGGACTGTGTTCCTAAATTATTTACTGGATTCCTAATTAATTTTATTCCATGGCTTAATTTGATCTTCCTTAATTTTGCATCAATTGTCACGTCTTGAACTCCCACTTTCTATTTTTTAGATCATTGGACGTCCTTTACCGTGACTTAGATATTCAGAGTATAATACTAGCTGTTACCTCCCAACAAACTTCACATGTAAGACCTAGACTAGCCTACCTTCATGTAGGTATTCCATGTCCTACTAAAACCCGTCTCCTTGTACTCTATTTTCTTGATATAATTTTCTGGTCAAATGGCTAAACTATAACCTCTACCGTGATACTAAATTTATTCTTATTTCAATTAGAAAATCCACCTTGGTTCAATTCTTTCGACCTGGCATGTGATGGTGTTCTACTTGAATCCTTGAATACTTAACCTTGTACCTTATCTTGAATGCTTGACCCGATTGGTTAAGGATCTTGGACTATGTATTTTCCTTCATCATTTCTACCCTTACTTATATCTTATGCTATAAATTTATCCTTAGTTTTACAAGCTTATCCTTTTCGAGCTTGGTCATGACATATTTTATTGGGTGCACACCCACTAACATATTGTCTAATCAGAACTGACGCATGATGGTCTGATCGACCTATTGCGTTTTGGTTCGCTTTTTCATATATTAATCTACGTGGATGGAAACATAGTTAAACTTGCCTTAGAATCTTATCCGCAACAGCCTTGACAATTCTCCTTGGAATTATTTTTTATCGCCTATGAACCTCGTATTCGTATCCAGTTGAATTAAATTTAATCATGACCTGGATCTTCATCATTGGATGCTCGTGCTTATACTTGATTTCATTGATCTCCCATCTTGCCCAAATCTCGATTATCCTGAAATTGATCAACTTAGATCGTGTCAAGACTAAAATCTATTTGTGATTGTTGTGCCTAAATTTTCAATTTTCTTTTACCACTTTATGGAATAGTAACTTTTAATGATTTCTCACTTACTTGTTAATAACCAATTTTCATATAGGATGGTAGACGGCCCTATAGCCTTGATGATTGTCGTTCCCTTACCTTCCTAATTAGGACACCTTAGATTGCTTGTACGTTTTGATACCATAGGACAATATTGATCTAGAATGACTAGTGCACCTAGATGAGACCACAGACTGTCCCATTTAACCTGTCCCCTGGTACCACTATTTCATCACGATTTTTGGTTCAATTTAGGCCATAGACCTTTCCCACTCTAAAATATGATCATCGTGGACATGTTACCGTGACTTTTAAATTAGGAGCACAAGACTAGTTGTTTTCTCAAAACTGACTTCACATACATGACCTAGACATGACACTCTACACCTATGACCTTAGTATCCCACTCAGGCATACCATCGTGTGCTTCATTCGCTTAGTACGATTTTCCTGACCCGAGGCTCCATCCTGATTTACCCCATGGAGTTACTTTCGATTTCGATTTGAATTAAGGACACCTTATGACCTAAAACTGCCAACCAATTTTTGGACATGACCCAGTGTAGGTCTACTACCCATATTTTGCTTGTTGACCATGCATGTTGCTAGGTAGTAGCTTCGTCCCTGATTGTTGGAGGTTTGACCTAGGAGGAGTACGACCATCTAAATTTCGAGGACGAAATTATTGTTAGGAGGGTAGACTTGTAACACCCTGTTTTCTGAAATTGGGGATTTTTGAAAAATTATTATTTGTATTATTTATTAATGGTATTATAGTCATGATATGATTTTTGGTGATTTTTAGTTAGTTAAAACCATTTTCTAAGTCATGACTTATGACTTTGTGACTTACTATTATAACCCTAGTGTAAACCCTAGAGATTTTATAACCTAGAGACTAACCATGATCATGTGAGCCTAGCCATAGGTTTAGAACATCAAATTAGGGCTTTTTAGCCTAAAGGGTATTTTGGTAATTTTCTAGGATTTATTAGGAATTATTTGGATTTATGTATTTTTATTATTATTTAATTATTGATTAGTGTCATGAGAGCCCCTAACCAAGTTTAGCCTAATCTAGAGATTAGTTACTAACCTAGAATGCTAAGGGGATAGATATTTGCATTGGTTAAAGTATAGAAAATATCTAGATATTTATCCTTGTGATATTTCTTTGGAAACCTAAAAGATCTAAGCTACCTTTACATGGAAGTCAACCTTCCTTAGCTTGGAAGCAACCCAAGGACACCCCCCCTTGCCATGGCTGGCCAAGGGTACCCCCTAGCACTACCCCCTTCCTATATTAACCTATCATTCCATTCATGATCAATTTTTACATGAATTAAACCTAGAAAATCCACCACCTTCAAACCTTGATAACTTGATCAATTTTGATCCAAATCACCTCTAGTTTCTTGCATTGGACTCCCCTACACTAGAGGATACTAATTAGGGCCTGCTATCAAGGATTGTGGAGCTTTGGGCATCACCAAGAGAAGAGGATACCCCCCTACTTTGGTGTTTTCTTGACTTTTCACCAAATAGGTAAATACCTATAAACCTTGTTAATATTGTGTTTCCTCTTCATAGTTGCATGCATCTAGGTACCATGGAACTGTGGGTCAAGTTTGGTAGGAAATAGGATTGGTTTGGTGTCCGTATCGGACACGTATTTGTGTTGAAAACCCTTGTTTGATGAAATGCCTCAAAGAAATGGTTTTTGTGTTTTTCCAAAACAAATTACATATTCATGTAGCCCTAGACTTGTAGGTTACATACCTAGTTGACTGAGCACGTTTTGTGCTGTGTCCGTGTCCAAAACGGACACGAACTCACTGCACGATACACTACACAGTGCCCTGCTACCACACTCTTCGTGCTCACTGCACAGAGCACGTAGACACGCCAAAATTGGTAGACACGAGGGGACAATGTCTGCGAGCATGCCCCCAAAGTTTGGTGTCACGTCGTGTCGTGTCGAATGAGAAATCTCACTCGCACTGGACACGCGTTGTCAGCACACACGCGCGCGGGGGCCAACTTCGTGCATGTCGTGTCACGCGGACACGACACTTGGGCACCTCGTGGTAACATGAGCGTGTAGCCCATCATGTGGCATATACGAGGACACGAGCACGAGATGTGTCGTGTCCTGTGTCGCGAGCACGAGACGTGCAACCGCGTGCATGACGCGGTCGAAACATGTGTATCAGTCGTGTTTTTCACGACTGATACGGGTTTCGTATCGTGTCCAGGAGTGTCGTGGACACGTATCAGTGTGTGGATCGTGTAGCCCTATATGTGGGCTACACGTGTGCATGACCACGAGACGTGTCGTGTCTCGTGGTGTGTCCACGAGCGTGAGGAACGCGTGCACGACGCTGTATACGCGTGGCGTTTCAGGAATTTACCCGATTGGGTTTTGTGAGTCGTGGACACTTCAATTCGTGTCGTGGTGTCGTGTCAGGCACCTAGGACACTAGGGGACACTTGGGGCATCACTTACCAACCTTTAGGTTCGAGCTTTAGCTCGGTTTAGCGTATGTAAATGGGTTTACCCTGTTTCGAGTACACTGTGCACAGTTTCCAGATTTTGGGTTATTTCCCAGTTTTCAAAAATGAGTTTTGATTTAATTTTTATTATGATTTATACATGTATATGTATATTTTAGTGTTGTATACATATGTATATGTATATATGTGTGTGTATGTGAGTTTTTAGGGAGTATACATGTGTATAGATGTGTATATACACATATGTATTAATGTAGGTGTGTGTGTGTGAATTGTGTATTGATTGGGGGCTGAATCCTGTTCCAGGAAACTGGAACCCCCTCCCCTTTCCTGTGTGTCAGTGTCCCTCTCTCTCTCACTATTTTCTATATCTCTCTCTCCCTCACTCTAAGTCTCTCTCTCTCTCTCTCTCTCTCTTACACTCTCACTTCCCTCTCTATATATATTTGAACCATATATAAGCTTGTATATATATATATATATATATATATATATATATATATATATATATATATATATATATATATATATATATATATATATATATATATATATATATACATATATATATATATGAATGATATATATATAATTGTTTAGAATTATATATATTGTGTCTATATATAGATACCTAGGGTATATGGGTATTACATAGGCTATAGGCCTATGTGGTTGTTGTATGTGTATATAAATATATATAAGGTTATATATATGTGTGTGTATATATATATGTATATTGTATAGAAATAAATACCTATATGATATTAGCCTATGGAACCTAGATATACTAGCCTATGGCTAATAGGGGGTTGCCCTATGCTTGGCCTAATTGGCTCTTGAATGGTTGACCTAGGTAGCCTTGTTGACCATGGTTGACTAAAGTCAACTATTGGTCAAACGATGACCTAATTGACCTAAAAATGACTAGTTAACTAGTTTGACCATGTTTGACCTAATTACCTTATTGACTAGTCTTTGTTTGACCTAATTACCTTACTGACTAGTCTTTGTTTGACCAAAACCTTAGTTGGTCTAAGTTTGACCTAGACTTGACCTAGATTGATCATGTTGACTAGTATTTGACTAGTTTGATTAGAATATTGACCAAGAGTTGACTTTAACCTAGATTTGACTAAACTTGACTTGTTTGACCTTGTTTGACTCTAATTGACTTAGTTTGATTCCTGTGACCTAGTATGACTTCCTGTGACCCAGTCTGACTATTGAGTTGGCCAAGAGTTGACTTTTGACCAGATTGACCTAGAATCATGTAGTATGCATTGTATACTTTATTTTTATCATTGTGGATACATTGTGACTTGTATTGCTCTGATTAGGAGCCATACACCTCTCCTCAGACAGTATATCTTCTTCAGACATTCAGTTATCAGGCGAGTACATTCTCTGACCGTTTCATATTTGCCAGAATTTATATTCTTGCTCTAGATTACTTTACTTGATGCTGACACGATTGTTATCACGGATTGGTACTATATGGATCTTTTCATGAGATGTTATCCCCCTCGGGAGCATTAGATACTTTTGTCACGTGTGTTTCACTTACATCATGTATCTCATGCTTCTAATATCATGTATCTTCATGTATCAGCTAGTGACTCATGTACTCTCATGATCACCGAGCCTTCATGAAACTTCATAAATCTCTCACGTATCACCCAATTATGGGCTTATCACGAATCTTAACGTAACATGAATGGATCCTTGTGTATTGATTGGGGAAACGGGGGAGTAGAAGTGGACATGTAAATAATTCCAAAGTAGTGTAATTATGTGCAAACTCAGTAGTGTAATCATGTATAAATTCTAGCCATTCACATGCCTATCTTGTGCTCTACATCACTAGCCACTTACAGTTCTCTATATACAGTAGATATTTTCTTTATAGCTATCTCTTTTGCTACATGTATCTTCCTTCAGCGGTTCCTGTATTTTACTCTATTGCATGCTTTATATTTCCTATCATACTATGCACTGCGTGAGATGTATTGTGCTCGTTCCTGTCCTGACTGGACCTGTTGAAAATATTACAGAGGATGAGGATGAGGTCCTGGTGACTACCTATTATGGAGCAGGACTAGATGACACTTATGTTGTGGACCCTCAGCAGGATCTACCTGCAGCTGAGGATGCTACCCCAGTAGTCTAGGCTAGTTTAGCTAGACAGTCTTTTCTGTATTATCATTTTGCCTCACATCTGAGTTGTATTTTGAGATGTTGAGATATATAGACTCTTAGACTTATTGTAATATGAGTTGACATTCTGATGTTATGTTATCCTAGACACTTGGACTTATTTCATCTATAGTATTGTCTCTTGAGTTACCATCTGTCTATCTATCTATCTTTCATTCTTCTACCTAGATGTGATTGAGATTGTATTCTGTTTGTCACCTCCATTCGGAGAGTATAAACTGTACAGGTACCTTTTATATTGTTAGATAATTGACCTAGGACAGCGTTCTACCGTCGACACTGTGGCGTAGGCTGGACGTACCCACTTCTCGTGCCCCTATACAGGGTGCGGGTCGTGACAGATCGTCCTTCCGGCCGAAGATGATTGGATGATCCCTTCCCTCGATTATGCGGTAAGCGTCTTCCACTGGAGCAATCTGGATGGCGATGTACACATTTATCACCTGTGTGTGTAGGTGAGTGCCTATACCGTGTTCCATAGCATATATTGTACAAAGCTTATTAAGCTCGAGGTAGTTCAAAGATAGCCCTTTATTGATGAAGTAAGGTATCTTTTCTAGGGGGATTGCATCATCTACGGAAGGAACATCAGTGTGGGCAGCCACGTACTTGGCTAGCTCCGGTTCCTCTTCGGTTACCCCCTGTATAAACGAAGACTGAGAGGACGACCTGGGCAACTTGATCGTCAGAGGTTCGACTGGTGAAGCGGAGCGTGGAGTTGTTGGCAGACAAGCGACCCCCAGCTTGGTACTCGATGCTGGGCGTGGAGTGGTTGGTTCGCTAGAAACTCCAGACCTTGCATCGGGATGACGTCCCTTCTTGGGAAGGCGTAACATCATCGGCTTGTCGGAAGGACTGGGCTTCTCTGTTTGTGGCTGGCTGACTCTCGGCAGCCTGATTGTTAATGGCTCTGTTGAGGGCCTTGGCATTTAGCCAGACCTTGGCAGCCGGATTATCATCTGCTCTTCCTGTGCCGAGAGGCTGATTGCGTCCTTATGCAGAGTGGCGGTAAGGGGTGCAGACTTGCCCGGTTTGCGAGCTTGAAGGTGGATCGTCAGTGGTTCCTCTAATCCTGTGGCTATCTCGGTACGAGTTTGTACATCTCCTTCATCAAGGTGCCTCTTCGACTTTTCGTATAGGCAGGAGTCTGAGTAGTAGGATTCAACCCCTTTGAAGGGATCGATATCAGCAAATTTCGTCCTCAGGAAGCCGTGTTTGTCGACATATTTGAAGCATTGGTACAGCATGGAAGACACGATCATATAATCGTGTAGCCACGGGCTTCCCAAGAGGATGTTGTGAGGAGTGTCTGCATCTATGACGTAGCAGGTGACTTCTGATTGGAGATCGCTAATTTGATATTTCAGATGAATCTTTCCGACGGGTAGCTCCTGCCCGAATTGAAACCGCTGATGGCGGTGCTTGTAGGCGTCAGGCGATGCATTAGGATGCGGAGATGATGTAGCAGACCCTTCGGGATAATGCTTATGGAAGAGCCAGGATCAATGTGCATCAGATCTACCTTTACGTCGCCGATGTATCCGGTGTAGTATAACGGGCGATCGTGCAGGTTGGTTTTGATGAGCATGTCCTGCGGGGTGAAGACAATGTTGGGCATCGCTCCCGTACAGGCGCTATCTTGGAGATCTGCAGGCAGGTTCTCTCCCATGAGGTTGACCTGAGCCAGGTATGCGTCGGCATTTTGGAGTGCATCGCTCAAAGCCGCACGAACATCCTTTGAGAGTCTCAGGAGCTCATATAATGATAATTTGGCTGGTGTGTTGGCCAATTGCGCTAAGATGTCGAAGTTATAGGGCTTCTCCAGCCCTTGTGGTGCCTCCTTTCGGAGGGATTTGTCAAAGCGAGTCTCCTTCGGCCTAGGCTTGTCGGTCGTCGAAAGTTGAGCCGGTCCCGGAGCGTCAGTTGTAGCGGGCTGATGATCTTCAGCCGGGTTGTCCGCCACGGGTTGGGATTGTGCCCCAGATCGCGTGATGACGGCTATAGCTTCTTCGATATCTGCCGAAATTGTGCGGCAGGACCTGATTTTTCCACTCTTCTTTTTGCAGATGGAAGGTGGTGTGGGCTGAGTCACTTCTGATACCAAGTCTGGATGGACCCACATGACCTCCCCTCGTGATGTGGTGAGGGGCACCAGACCAGCAGCCTGATCTCGGGGAAGTAAAAGATTAGCAATCTCCATTGTCGCCAGAGGGATGGAGACCACGCCATCTTGAGTTTCCGTTGGAGGAAAGCTGCCGAATTGTACTGATACCATATTGGCTGCGACTGTTACCTCTTCGAAATCGATGGCCAGAGCATTCGAATCGATGAGATTTTGGATGTACCATTTAGTTGGTAGCAGTCGTGTGTGGTATGGTGGACGTAGCGATGGTAATGGCCGTACTTTGGGTTCTCCATGTCCTCCTGTCGCGGTTCCCGTCTCGGTGGAGGAAGCTGAATTCTGTCTCCTTGTATGAGCATGTCCAAGATGGGCTTAACGTGACCGTCTTCGAAGGAGTAGGTGATTTACGGCCATTGTTTGTCTGTCGGCTTTGGTTCAGGTTTCTGTGCTGTGTCGGCCACTATAGCCTGCTTACTCCTGCTGTCCCGATTGTTGGAGGGGCTATCCCCATTGTCGTTGTTAGGACGCTTGCCCTTGTTCTCTCCGTCCGAGATGTACAATCCCAATTGACGAGCCTTCTTCAATTGTTCTTCGACGCTTGTGCCACTGATGATGAACGTCTTCCAGTCCTTGAATTGACTTTCGCCCATCTAGAGACTTATTGTTGGGAGCAATCTCTTTTGGCAAATTTCAATCAAGAAGGAATCCGGATTTCTAGATGGCAGCTTCATTGCGGTTTGGCGAAACCGCTCGATGTAGTTTCTTGTCAGCTCTTTCTCTTCTTGGACGACGTCCATGAGGGTGGACATTGTGATGTCCTGCCCTACTTCGTAGAATCTCTCCAAGAACATGTGCTTGAAGCCAGTGAAGGAGTTGATGCAGTGGTCTAGCAGGTTGCGGTACCAGTCGAAGGCGACCCCTTCCAATGCCCCGATGAATAATCGTGTGAGGATAGCAACGTCATGGAGCAGATGGTCGGTGGTGACCTTGAAGTAGGTGATTTACCGACTTGCTGAGGTCTTGCCATCATAGGGATTAATATTGAACGGCTTATATCTTGGTGGGAATGGAACGTCCCTCCAGGTGGCAGGGTATGGTTGCCGTATTCTGAGGTCTTGAGAGTTTTTTCGAGCGTAAAACATGGCTCGGAGCTTCTGGACCTCTCTTCTTGCTTCGCGGGCCTCATCCACGGCGGTGGGGGCTGTTATTTTAGGAGGATTGTTGCCCGGGTTCGGTGCCGCCGAATTTGAATCTGCATTGACCGCAGGTCCCGTGCTTGTTTGGCCAGGCGTCCCTCCTTGTAGAGCTGGAAGGGCCGCTTTGATCTCATCCACAGACTTGACCAAGGCAAGCAATATGGCTTCGAGTGTGTCGATGCGTTGGCGATCGCTGGAACCACCTTGGCTGCTATCTGTCATGAATACCGTCTTCACATGAGGAGAGACGGACGGAGCGGTAGAGGAAGCGCCTTCCGAATCATACCTATGTAGTGAGAAGTCGTCGGGGTATGTGGGAATGTTCTCCTCGGGTTCGGATTCGGAAGAAGCAGTACCCCCAGCTTCAGAGCCTGCTTCATCTTGAAAGTCGTGGACGTTCTCGGGGACGTCAATATTTGCTGCATCTGATGGGAGAGTTGTCTCCCCCGGCTCGTCTTCTTGGAACATCGGATTGTTGTAGAGATTCGGAGGAGTGCTACCCCCAGTCCCAGCAACCACCTGTGTTGTGGATGACGAATCTCTCACTATAGCAGATTTCGTCTTAGAACGAGTACCTCGAAAAACTCCGGTGGTGGGCACCCACTTAGACGACAGTCTTTTAGTCAAAGTGGTTGAAATCTTCGAGCTGGAAACATTTGTCTTCTTTTCTCTTCCATCAGCGGGAATTTCTGAGCAGAGTTGCAGGAGATGACGGAAAGTACCTCGTCCTCAGAAGACGGCCGTTGCAGTCTTTTGAAAGACGGGCTGCCGGCCTTCTCGTACCGTCGTATTAATGCAGCAGCAGTTGACGATGACTTGGGTGCAGTGACGTCCGTGAGAGGACTCTTGGCATCCTGGGGCACCTTCTCTTTCCTTGCGTTTGTGGAGGATGGCCTCACGCAAGTCATGTAGATCCGGATCGACCATATTTGCTTCCTGGATTTTGGGAGACTTTTGGGAACCTCTCCGTCTGTTTGCCGCCGGGGGCTGGACTCGAGTGGTTTTGTACAACTTCCCATCAGAGGCCCGCATAACAGTACACGGGGCGCTCGGATGGTCAGAGGTCGGATCAACGGACCGATTTTGCCAAGCTCGTGCTGCCTTAGACTTCTTCACTCTAGCGCATAAGGGCACATAGTAGAAAGAGTCTAAGTAGTGCTGGAGAGAATCAGACATGTCTTCTTGGGAGCATAGGAGATCAGGACCATAGGAGAGGCGGTCGAAGACAGAGCCACGTAGAATAGGCATCATGCAGTTGGAATCAGCAATCCTTATGCGGCTGGAAACCATGGCCGCATGAGTGTTCTCCATGCGGCTAGAAATCCTGGCCGCATGAGTGTTCTCCATGCGGCTGGGAATCATGGTCGCATGAGTACTATGCATTTGGCTAGCGGTTTCAGTCGCATGGTCATCATTCATACGACTGGCAATCTGGGCCGCATGAGTTTTTGCTCTGCGGCTGGTGCCCTTGTTAGGTTTCTTTCTGGAGCTCATAGAATCGCTCTTTACCCCTGCAAGTCCAGCATCATAGTGCTTTCCTCTGCCGAACTTAGGGACAGCAGAGTCTTCTATGGCTTGAAGTGGGACCGCCCGAGAGTCGCCTTCGCCGTCTTGGGTAGCAGAGATTACTCCATCGAGGACCTGGGGAGGAGCAAATGATTTTGGCCTCCATTCTTTGCGAGCCTTCGTTGTGTGGGTGTGCTTCTGGACCGGGCCCGCGCTTCCTTCGGAGAGCATTTCTTCGAACGCCTGCTGGTCGAAGTGGATGACCATCTTCTGTTGTGTGGAGCCAAGTTTGGCTGCATCCGACTGCGTCACCAACTCCTTAGCCGTGGAGAAGTTTGTCTCCAGCAGAGTCGCCATCGTGTTTGCCATGAAATATAAAAGGACAGAATAATTATCGGAGGACTGGACTTTTACTTCACGTTATAAACTCGTTTGTACAAAGAAAGCCTAGGGACAAAAACCTAGGTACAGCAGTTTAAGTACAATTGTTTATTTTAGATTCTGGGGGATGACGATAGAGGCTCAGGAAAGCTACGGCAGCTCTGCCTTACTCCTTGGACGATCGGTATGCAGCCTTGGCTCCAGAAGATTGCTAGGCGTTGAAGAAATGCTCTCTTTGCCCTCTCTCTGCTTTTTTTTCTCTCCAAGTATTCTGATGCTCTCTCTGATCTCGAAAAAGGGGTTCCTCTCTGCAAGGGAATGGCACCTTGCTATTTATAAGGAGGGAATACAATCATTAGGGTTTACAATGATTGTCCCTCGAAGTGGCGGTGGCCTGTTGATTGATCAATCCGGGCCATTAGTCTTGAGCGTGATGAATCTGGGCCATTTAGTGTAGATTGCACCAAATCCTATCAGTAATTAATGCTGATTGGAATAAATCTCCGTGATGATAATTTGCTGATGTCTGCGAATCTGAATGAATAAGTTTAATTCATTCTCCTGCCATGTGTCCCAGATTATTAGGATTTGACCCAATCTTAGATTGCAGTAAATCTGGAAAATTGATTGGCTTTATGACACGTGTCCTGGGAGTCGCTGAGCCGCATAAGGATTGAGCCGCATAAGGGTTGAGCCACATAAGCCTGGCCACGTATCAGGGCTGCCTGGGGAGTGGCCCCCCGAATCTTCGAACCACATGATAATCTGGACCACATAACGGGTAGTGAGCCGCATGGGGATGATCCTTGCGAGCCGCATGGGAAGGTTTCTGCTTGAGCCGCATGTAGATGGTCCTCTTGAGCCGTATAAGGAAACGTCTACTTGAACTGCATAGAGGGAGCCTCCGCTTGAGCCGCATATGACTCTCCATGTGTCTGGGCTACGTGGTATTTTTTGGATCTCGGGGTGGATTGTGTCAGAGACCTTCTTTGTTTCCCTAGGGGTCTGTCATTATGACAGAATCATAATTACCTCTTCGTGTCAGGGCTGTTATTTTGTCAGAGCTGTCAGCCGTCAAAGTAATTAATGCAGTGTAGGGCGGAGGGGAGAACTGTTTGCAAGCCACGTGTCTTCTGATCCACATGGACTGTCTTGAGCCGCATAGTCCCTTGTGCCGCGTGACTCTCTAGGCCGCATGCTCTCTGAGCCGCATGGGCTTTGTGAGCCGCATGGGGTTTGCTGGCCGTATGGTTCTTTCTTTATTATTTTCCATGCTTCTATAGGTTTTCCTCTTCAAAACCCAAATCTCTAGATCTGTGGCTCTGTTGGTGTCCCGAACAAGAGTTTTTCTCTTCCAAACCCTAATTTATAGCTCTGTAAGTTTATTTTTCTATTAATTTACATGTTGTGGATAAGTTTGTTTTATTTAGATTAATTTATAATATTTCATTCATGATGATTTATTTTGTTGTATTTATTCCTTGACAGATTTGTGAAGTGTGAACTATATACTCGGTTCTGACCTTCTATTTCTCAAATCTCAGTGTCAGACTATCACTCTATCTGTGGTATAAAATCCTATTAATCTGTTTATTTTTTTAAATCTCAGTTTATCCCATGTTTATGTTTATTTTTCTATTAATCTGTGAACTGTTAATCTGTTTATTAATCTGTTTATTAATCTCAGTTTATTAATCTGTGAACTATTAATCTGTTTATTAATCTCAGTTTATTAATCTGTGAACTATTAATCTGTTTATTAATCTCAGTTTATCTGTGAACTATTAATCTGTTTATTTTTCTATGAGCATGAAATTCTATTAATCTGACTGTTTATGTTTATGAGCCCATTAATCATATTAATCTGGCTATTTATGTTAATCAGATTGTTTACTGTTTAGCCAATAGGTTGGGTAAGGGTTAGATAGCTTAGGTTACTCACTTAATTGTGTGATGTTTAATAGGTAGCACGAAGCCAATCAATGGCAACAACTTCATATTCATGCAATGTGCGTATTTCTTCATATACTTGTAACGTGCGTATTTTTTCATATTTATTCAACGTGCGTATTTCTTCATATTCTTGTATATTTTAGATGTCGCAAGAAGGTGATCCTCCTCAACCGCCAACTAGTTCTCAAGCCACTAATGATCCACTTCCGAATTCTAGTACGAGGCTTCGTGTCACTAGAAAACTTATGAAGAAGAGAGCTCCGCATTGGGTAGATTTTGAAGAATTTTGTGATGCGGAAGGTCGTCAAAAAGCTAGTTGCAAGCACCGTGGCAACGAATATTATTGTCATAGTAAATTAAATGGGACAAGTAATGTTAAAAATCATTGGAACACATGTCCGGTGAACCCAAAAAATCATGATTCTAAACAATCAATACTCAACTTGTAGTCGAATGCTAAAGGAACGGATAAAGTGCTAACTAGTTGGAAATTTAACCATGACGATGTTAGAAAAGGTTTAACACGTATGGTCATTGTTGATGAGCTTCCGTTTAGATTTGTGGAGTGTGAAGGCTTTAAAGACTTTATGAGTGTTGCTTGTCCAATCTTTTATATTCCTTCAAGATGGACAGTGGCACGAGATTGTTTTGAGATTTACTCTACCGAAAAGCATAAATTTAAAACATACTTGAAAGTCTCGAAGCAAATGGTGTACCTTACGACCGACACATGGACATCATTGCAAAAGATCAATTAGATGTGTCTTACGGCACATTACATAAATGAAGATTGGGAGTTGAAGAAAAAAATAATAAACTTTTGTCCAATTTCAAGTCACAAAGGTGAGGTTATCGGAAAAGCGGTAGAGAAGTGCTTGCTTGAGTGGGGTATTGATAGAGTATTTACTATCACGGTCGACAATGCTAGTTCTAATGATGTTGCTATCTCATATCTAAACAAAAAAATTCAGAATTGGGGCAATAGTATTCTACAATGCAAATTTTTACACATGCGATGTATTGCTCAAATCATCAATCTTGTTGTGGTTGACGGCTTGAAATTGATGTCTTCATCGGTTGCTCGTGTTCGGAATGCGGTAAGATATGTGAGACATTCTTCTAGTCGATTTCAAAAATTCAAGGAATGTGTTGAAGCAGAAAAGATACAAAGCAAGAAGATGTAGTCTTGATGTGAGCACTCATTGGAACTCTACATTTTTGATGTTAGATACGGCACAAAAGTTTGAAACTGCCTTTGAGAGGTTCGTCGGGCAAGATCCTTGGTTCAAAGTAGAGCTAGCGGAGAATGGTGGATATCCTAGTGAGGATGATTGGGCTAATTCAAGAAGATTGTGCACATTCCTAGAACACTTTTATGAACTTACCTTGCGTATCTCGGGATCATTGTATGTTACTTACAATAATTTCTTTGATGAAATTACCTCTATTGACATTCTCTTGCACACTTCCAAGGAGAGTGTTGACTTTGACTTGTCTACCATGGCCGCTAAGATGAGAGAAAAGTATCAAAAATATTGGGGGGATATTGGGAAAATGAATATGTGGTGATATTTATTGCACATATTCTTGATCCCCGACATAAGTTGGAGTATATGGAATATGCTCTTGATCATCTCTATGGTCCGGAGAAGAGCGATTCTATGAAAAAGAAAGTAAAAAGTGTTGCGTACTCTATGTTTAATGAGTGCAAAAACATGAGCACTTCTCAAAGTGGTGGCACAACTACTAGTGAAAGAGTTTAACCTTCTAGTGAAAATCAACCGGCACACCCTTTGCAATTGAAGACATAAAATAGAATTGGGTGGGGGAGATAGTAAATCGGAGTTTGATCGATATCTTGATGAGAGCACCGTAGATGATGACGATGATGATGACTTTAATATTTTGGGATGGTGGAAGCTTAATTCTCCTTGTTTTCCTATCCTTTCGAAGATGGCTCGGGATGTATTGGCCGTTCCTATATCTACCGTAGCTTCGAAGTCCGCTTTTAGTATGGGTGGTCGTGTTCTTGATGATTATAGGAGCTCCTTCACTCCAAAATTGTTGAAGCTCTAATTTGTACTCAAGATTGGCTTCGGGGGCCACGCGATCGACCCATTGTATCTATTGTTGAAGAGGATTTTGAAGAAACCTATAAAGTTGAAATAGGTAATTTTAAAATTCATTATTTCATTTATATTGAGAGTTAGATATTATTGGTTTTAACTTATTCTTTGATTCATTTTTTCGTATAGATTTGGGTAAGTTAACGGTGGAATCAACATCTACAAACGAGGTTTGATTACTTTGGTTGACTTATATATTTTGTATGACTTTGTTTTGGGAGACAATGTAATATTTTGGAGACATACTGTAATATTTTGGAGAATACTTTGGGTTGGTGCTGCTGCATATGGCCTACTGCTGCAGCTGCAGGCAGCCTTCATGCTATTTAGTATTATGCTGCTGTTGGTTTTTGTATTATGCAGGCAGCCTTCATGCTATTTATGCTGCTGGTGGTTTTAGTATTATGCACGTAACCTTTTTGTATTATGCAGGCAACCTTTTTGTATTATGCACGCAACCTTTTTGTATTATGCACGCAACCTTTTTGTATTATGCAGGCAACCTTTAGTTTAGGCTACTGTTGGTTTTAGTATTATGCTGTTGCTTGTTAGTATATGTTCATTTGGCAGGTATTATGTTATCTCTGGTTGCTGTTAGTATATGTTCATTTGGGAGTTGACTCCTTGGGAGGTTTTTGTCTCTGGCTGTTAGTATTATGTTGTTAGTATTATGTTATCTCTGGCTGCTGTTATCTCTGGCTGAGTATATGTTCTCTGTCTCTGACTCCTTAGGAGTTGACTCCTTGGGAGGTTTTGTTCTATTATACTGCATTCTTTGGCTGCTGTTGATACTCTTCATTCTGTTATTTCTCTTGGCTGATGTTCTCATATAGTGTCTCGTTACAGCCTTTGCTGAGGCAGGCATTGCGTCCACTGGCGAGGCACTTGTTGCAGCCATTTGTGATGCATGAATTGCAGTCATTGGCAATATTTGGTAAATTCACAAGTTTGTTTAATACATTTAAATCTTACTAATATTTTTATAAAAATTGGGGCGATGATGATTTGGCATGAGATTTGGTAACATGTATACTACATTGCATCTTTCATGATGCATGACAAGCCATTCTGAGCCTCTATATTCTTATCCCTCTTTTTTAGTTATTTTTTATGCAGGAGCTTGGACTGGATTGTATAAGATTAAGCCATTTTATATGTTCAAGTATATGCAGGAGCTTGGACTGGATTGTATAAGATTAAGCCATTTTTTCAGTGGATTGTATAAGCAGCTATTATTTGTTTTGTATTGTACAGTGGATTGTATATGTGGATCACTGGATTGTATATGTTCCACAGTTCCAGTGGCTATTATTTGTGTTTTTAATAAACAGTGGATTGTATAAGCAGCTATTATTTGTGCTTTGGACTGGATTGTATAAGCTTGGCTAAGTTCATTTGGGCTGCAGCTTTATCTGCAATTTTATCTACACTAAGTAGTAAGTTCAGTTTTATCTGGATTTTATAAGCTTGGCTAAGCTCATTTCGATTGTATAAGCTTGGCTAAGTTCATTTGGGCTGCAGCTTTATCTGCAGTTTTATTGACAAGAATTATTTGTGCTTGGACTGGAATCTGCAGTTTTATTAACATCGGTTGCTGCTATTTGGATAATTTGGGACGGCCTTTTTGTAAAGCCCATGGACCGAATTAACCTATCCGAACCAAAATTTCAAATTCGGTTCGGATCGGATTGAATTTTAAACGGGTCAGTTCGACTCTCATCTGGTCGGTTCGGGTTTTGTTCGGTTGTCCAAAAATTTGGTTCGGTTGGACCGAACCGACCGTTTACACACCCCTAGTGGTGGATGATGAGTAATAAAAAAACGCTTAGCTTAAATAATGATATATAATTTGAAAGAAAATTTTGCATACGTGTCTAAAATTCTTAATTGTGTGTATGTGCTTAATACATTGTTTCCTAATTAGTATAAGTACACTACAGTTGCTATTTAATAAGGGGTGCACAACTATTATATATGATCATACATTTTGGTCTCGTTTGGTGTCACGACCCGTTACCCAAATTGTTGGGCCGGGCCGAGCCATGTCCAGCCTACGCTTGGTAAAAGCGTAGTAAGCTGTTCTAAGAGTTTATACATGAATGATACTAAGTGTGCTAACATTTAAGCCAAATAAGATTTTATCACATCACAGCTTCTATTAACGAAAGTAAACAAGTGTTAAAAGTTATTACATTTCAAATGTATGATACTGGAGACAAAGTCCAGTATCCAAATATAAGTTCAAACCAAAGTCTAAGTCTCAAAATACATGAAAGATATCTAAGCAAGGTTCCCCGCTGGGGCCTCTTCTGGAGCTAAGGCCAGGTCCTCAAAAGCTGCACCATAGTAGGTGTCACATAGCATTTCCTCCTAGAAAAGTACACCTACAACGTTATCCTTTCAGGACGGGAGCAAGTACTTGTACTACAAACAAATAATACTAAT